>SOPF01027369.1:0-94333 GCA_012979155.1 Hypericum perforatum
ATTAAGCTCATCAGAGTTTAAATGTACCTACTTAAGTATATTGCAATCTCTTGCAAAATATCCCTTCTTATGACAGTTATAATATTTCACCTCAGAAATATTAAACCATCTCTTTTTCTTAGACCTTAAGCTATCTACTTTAGGTCTTAAGTTTTTAGCCCTTGGATTTTAAGAATCCTTATTCTTTCCTTTTCTTATTCCCATAGCTATTCAAACTAATCAAATAAGCTTCGGGATAAGATATCATAGCAAGAAGACGATCTTCTTCTAATTCAAGGTACCTAGCAACATCTGTAAATATTACTAAGTAATCGGAATGAGTAAGGTTCATCTATATCTGTTCTTAGCTTGGAGGCTAGGAACCAATGATAGAGTGAATCTATTGCTCACTGCTAAGTATGTGACCTGCCTCAGCCAGATCACTAATCATGTTGGACATCATCTTAAGATGTTGCCTTATAGTAAGTATGTGACCTGCCTCAACCAGATCACTAATCATGTTGGACATTTCATAAAGCCTTGACATAGAAAGCTTACCGAATTTTACTTTGAGGGCATCCCCAAAGTTCTTTCGTATTTTCACAAATACAAAATTGCCTTATGATGTTGTCCATCATAAAACTTAACAATTTCAAATGAGCAACATAGTTCTTTTTATCCAAATAGCATAAGTATGACAATCACGCTTATGTTGTGTAGTGTTGCCTATATTAGGTTCTAATGAAATCATATGTACTAGTTCAAGAACCTCTTATTCTTCGAACATGTACTAGATTTTCATGCTCTAGAATAAACTGACATCTCTATAGGGAATTTAAAAATAAAAGAATACATCAGAATTTTGATTTAAGCAACATGAACCAGTTTACTATAATCTCATAACTTTAATGACACATAGTCTTTGATTAGTCTCGAAATTGAAGTAGGTCGCTAGCGTGCTTCCTATTACCATTCAAGAGTTAATCTTCAACTAAGGTCACTAAAAGTTCACATATAGTAAACTCAAGTGGCACATGAATAAAATAAACACAATTTATTCATTCATGTAGTGCAATTGTATGTAAACACGCATACAAAAACACTAGTATACATTTGTATAATAATTACAAAACTAATTACACAAGTAACAAGTACAAAATTTGTTACCAACATTCATACATATCTGAGGTTGTACCAACAAAAGTACAAACTAACTCAGAAAAAAGGTACACAACCTATTGTACAAAAGTGTTCCTCTAAAACAGAGTATGTACAAGGAAAATACACTAGACAATGCAAACCTAATCATACATCAAACCCCAAAAGGGTATCCTGGAGTTCAAGTCTAAGAATCTAGATCCACACTTGGATCATTTCCATTAGACTTTAACAGGATGACATATTAACATACAATGGTTGGACTTCCAAGGCTCACCACAGTGAACGAACTAGAGTCCATATTCCATTTGAACAATACCAAAGGAAACACATAAGTGTATTCCTTAGCCGAGTAACAGGTTATCTCAAAACCATTTCTCAACTTAAACACAGTAGGGGGACGCATCTCCCTTAAGAGGCCTTTGTGCCCTAGATGCTTCAAAAGCATGACAAGAGCAACCTTATGGTTTTACAGTAGGAGATTCCAAAGACTACTTATGCCTAATTGGATTATAAGGATCGTTAGCAAGTTACAAAATATTGCTAATTAATCCTCCCAAAAAATGTAATTACCAAACAAATGGCATCTTGCATATCTTTATGCACTGTATTAATATGTTCAACTAACATGTATATATTATCCTTGGGTATCCAAGGCGATAAATGCCTCTACATTACACGTTGTCTCAAAGACCCAGTGTCAATGTTCGGATAACTCCAGGTGGACATCAACGTTATCTAGCAACTAATGCCAAATAATTTTTGGGTCAAAACACATATTTCCCAAAAATAAGATTGAAAATTAAATTTTCAATCTTCCGATGATCCATCGTGTGATTTATGTAATGTCCAGTAATTTTCGGAACACATTCCAAAAAATTATTCAAGTTATTTTAAAACAATCACATATTTTAAAAAACTTTCAAATAATTTTGAAATTCAATTAAATAAAACAAATTTATCCAATTAAAAAATAAAATTTAACCAAATTTTGACTTAAAACGAATTTAAATCAAAATTTGGGATTTAATTAAAATCAAAATCAAGTCCAAAGGACTAATTTGAAATTAAATTAAATCAAATCAATACCAAAATAGGACTTAAAACTAATTTAAATCGAGTTTTGGATTCAATTGAATTAAAATTTTGTCCAAAAAGGACTAAATTGAAAATCAATTTTACAAAACAGTAATGAAATTGGACTTAAAACAGAATTAAATCAAACATGAGGACTAAATTGTATTAAAAAAATGTCCAGAAGGTCATTTTCGAAATACAATTTTCAAAAAAGTTCCAAATAGGGACTAAAATCAACATTTAATCAAAGTTCGGAACTTTATTAAATCGAAAAAATCCCTGATTGGATTAAATCAAAATCAATTTTAAAACCAGAGTGACCCATTTGAAAAATTCTACCGGGATATTTAAGGGTTTTCGCGACCCACGCGAAATACCGAAAATGCCCCTGTCACAAATCCTCCCCCTGACCTCCTTCTTCCTTCTCTCTCTCTTCCTCTTTGACAAAAAACCCTAAAAACCGCCTCCCCACCATCGCGAGTGAACAGAGGCGACTCGTTTAACGAAACCGGTCGCAAATGATTCGCCTCGACCTCCTGATCACGGCCATACCACTCTCGATGGTCGACATTCACTCCGTTATCTTCGCGGAGGAGATTTCAACTCGTTGGAGCCAAAGCTACCAACGGCGAAACATCGACATTCTGGCGATGTCAGGCAACAAATAAGGTATCGGTGTGTACACAACACGTCGAGGAATCGATTGAAATAGGTTTCGGGCTTTGAAATCGTCGGAGTTGGTCGGAAAATGGTTTTGATTGATTCGAACAAAAAATGCCCAAAAGGGGTCAGGTTTTTCAAAATCCGAGAGGCAAATTACAGTTTGGTCACCAAACTTGCGCGTGAAATCAAATGATCCCAGAAGACCAAAAACATTTCCAAAAGGTGCTCGGTTGACCAAATCATGTTTAGAAAACACCCAAAAACAATCTGAGATTATTTTTAAACATAACCAACTCGATAATCAACATAATTAATCACTTAAACCAATATACAACATCAAGAACACGTATAAACCATGCTCTGATACCATTTGATTGTTTTCAATCACGTAATTAACACAAATTATGTAATTAATCACAATTAATCAAACAACAAATTCGATCAATTAAAACGTGATTACCTCTTAAAGCGTATACACGCGAAGCCCCGGAACGACGTAGGCGAGGTGCCGATCGAACTACGAACATGATCTAACAGTTTGGTAGCTTGATTTCCATGAATCTCCTCGAACATGTATCTGTGACAACCTTAGGTACTAAACCGTAATACCATTTGATGGTTTTCAATCACGTAATTAACACAAATTATGTAATTAATCACAATTAATCAAACAACGAATTCGATCAATTAAAACGTGATTACCTCTTGAAGTGTGTGCACGCGAAGCCCCAAAACGACGTAGGCGAGGTGCCGATCAAACTACAAACACGATCTAACGGTTCGGTAGCTTGATTTCCACGAATGTCCTCGAACGTGTATCTGTGACAACCTTAGGTAGTAAACCGTAATGTTGCCTCTGTGAGTGGTTCTCTGAGTGGCAAAGTTCATTTCAGTCCGAAAGAGTTGCCCTTTTATACCAAATAGGCCGACTTTGAAGAGTAGGAGGTGAGCCTCATGCAAGGAGGCCCACACTCCCACTCCCCACCTCTTCATTTTTGAAGAGGTGGGTTTTTGGCCCAGAGCTAACAACCAATATTGTGTGGATGGATGAAAACTGGTCTCACACTGTAAACTTGTATTGGGAAGGTTCAAATACCATGAAGAACTAAAAAATTTAAGTCAATCCACCTAAATTTACCTATTGACAAAAAAAATACTTATTCTTTTTTGATTAGATGTTGATCTATATTTATAGCTCCTAATACATGAGAAAAATATCGCTTTAAAAATATTATCACATAAGAGAAGCTTATATATTTTTCTTTCGAAAAAGTTAAAATTAAAATTATTTTTTATAAATAAAATTACGTAAATCTAGGCTTATTACATTATTTAAATGTTATATTTGATTGATATATTCTCTTATAACAAGACAATGATCTCAATAAGTTCATATATTCTTTCGATCGTCATCCCAAACTAAGTTTAGGAAATTTAGTATTTATCATATTTACTAAAATTTTGAAAAAAATATAATTCAGCCTTATATTTAATCCATAAACTTGCACTTGTCGCCCCAAGTTGTGGCTTGAGACAAAGATCACAATCCTAGAATCGTACAAGAAGACCATATGGATTTTACTATTAGCGTGCTTTCTTCCTTTATGTCATGGAGAGAAGGCAATGTGGGTCCTCCAAAAAAATGGACGTGGGTAATATTTTTTAATTATTTCTTCTTTTATTTATATTTGGACAAAGATTAATTTAGTAATTTGATATTTCTTTACCAAAATTTTGAGAATTTCTTTACCGACTTAAATCTCAAGTAGCGAATTATCGATACAGAACTTACCAAACATTAATATTTAGCGAATTTACAAATTACCAATTGTTATTTGCACACTTCTAATTATTATGATAGAGAAGTTATCACATTTTTATATGACTTCTAATATGGGACTGAGACATCTTGTTAGTTTAGAGAAATTATAAATTTAGAGAAAATCATTTTACAACTCTGTTACAAAGAGATTATACTGTAGTTACAAGGAATGTAACCGTTGGAGATTGTCATCCTTTCTTTTATGTATGATCTTCAACAAGGACGCATAATCTTATGTGTGTTATACACTGTTCGACTTCCCAACTAGACACCGTAGATCCTATTTCGGTAGACACTGCAGATCTAATAATCAGATTATATGATTTTCCCTCCTCCGAACCTCTTTCGAAAAGAGCTTGTTCAATAATGTGATTTTCCAGTTCCATTAGCACATAGGTCAAATTAACCAAAATAGCTTGTTCAATAATGTGATTTTCCCTCTTGCGAACCTCTTCATGGTTCAAAATCGAGTTCCTTATGGTATCCTGACCTGTTGCTACCTTGGGATCTTTTGCATCACCATTTGAGTTGAGATGATTGGAGCTTGTCCAAAAAGTTTATGATTAAAAAATATACTCTTGCATAAAAGTGTAAAAATTATTTATTAATTCTAGATAATTCTATAAAGAGAGTTTTCATGTAATTGAATTCTATGATTGATGACTCTTACTATTAAAAAGTTCTCCTATGACTCTGGTTATTAGTTTATTCTCAACCATTCATTGCTAGCTTAATAGATGCACGAGATTGAATTTAATTAAATAGATGGATCCTCTCTCCATTTATAAATAGATGCTAATGTTATCCATCGGTGAGCACCGTACAATGATAAGAAAGCAAGAGAAACTTAAACTATAGGTATGATAGCATTTTACTCTACATCAACCAATAAATAAATTTACATGTGGTATCAAGAATCTGTGTCATTTATGTGTTGACTTTGAGTTTTATTTGTGTGCATGATTGTTCCGTATAAAACTTTCAAGGTTTAAGCTACGTCACAGACAAACAACCCTAGGATCAAATTGTATCTAGCCGTTGTTGATTATATCAATTGAAAGTGGCACACCCTGTACCTCGTTACATTTTTAGCATGTACATAGATGTATGATTATATTTATGCTTCTTCCCTTCCCTGATAACTTACTGGTGAATTTGATAGTGGAGAAAGATCAATAATTATAATTAAGTGCAATCCTCCACAAACGGAGTACACATGCCAACTAAAAACGGAGTGTCTACTGTTGATTTGTTTTAATGGTTACACAGAACACGAGAAAAACAATGTTGAATATATCGGTCATATCGATCGAATGTCCCTAAAATTTCCTCTTTTAGACTTATGAGTCTAATATAAAAGTTGATTGACCTAATACCAATACTTAGCTCTGATGCCTTATCCTAGATTTTAAATTGCATACTGCAGATTATTTGTTTCGGTATTAATAAAACATCAATATTTGGATTTCGATAGTTTATTTTGTGGATTAAGATTTCAATATTAAAATTTTCAATACAAATAACTTGGATAATTTAAAATTTTGATTGTTCAGATTGTATAATCTAGATTTTCACTGTTAAGTCAAGTGAACTTCTAAAAAAAAAACTGATCTTATCTTTTGTTAGTTTAGTTCATTGTTCTTGTGGGAATTTTTGATAAAAATGCATTTGGATGTGACAACAATTATAAATTTGTAAATTCCAAACTCGCAAAACAAACCTCCTGCAAAATATATCGATTTGATTATCAAATTTCTTAGTTTCGCTAGTATTTCAAAAATCAATTTTAGAACTTTGGTGTTTAGTCCTTCCTCGAATCATCGTTAGCTTTCCTAATCCCCAAACAAGAGAGTCGATCAGATACAGGGATCGCCCTCCAGACTATCGAATCTGTAGCCAGTGTGACTTATTGGATTAAGCCACCTTCCTGCCGGTACAAGAGATTAGTTGCTTGGTTGGATTGTTTGTAACTGCACATTTACGATACAAACGTGGTGATCAGTTGGACCTTTGATATATGGAGGCCATGTTTTTTGACCTGATAAAGGAAAGGAGCAGGTAAAGGTCCGCTTGCTGTTTACAATTTTTCTTTTTATTATCTACGAAAAAAATCAAGAACAGGATCACGAGATGTAGAATTTGAACCTATCGCACTGGGTTTTGGAGACCCACGTTGTGCGGAACTATACCTGGAGCACTTTCTTAATCACAAAAAGACTGTAAAAAGTCTCGCAAAAATCAGCCCACAACCAACCGTTCGATTACCGGGAGTCAGAAAATTCGGTCAAGATCAACTGGTACGGTAGCAGTCAAGTCTTCAAAACTCTATTTCCCTCTTCAAACTATCTATATCAAATAAAATTAGTAATAAGTCACAAATACTCATGGTAAGAGTTTGATATTATTTCCAATAAAATGAATCTTTAATTAGGAAAGTCCAACTCAAAAACCAAAAATATTTACCGCTTTAAATCGTAGATTCAGGATTTTAAAATTTATAACTAGGATTCCATAGATTTTATTCAGGTCCAGATTTTGCAGGTATATATCTCTTTTTGCCTTTTTTGAATTGTAGAATCTTAAGATTTTAAGATTTTAGAAGTTAAATGTAGATTTTAATAACTTGGTTCTCATAAGGGAAGAAGATAGGTAAGCCTCTTTTCTCAAAAAAGGCCTTTCTTTTAGGATATCTTCCTCTGATTACGATTGAATCATTTTGCTTATTTTTCTAATGAAAAAGTGAGTTTTTGGTCGTTCGACAAATCCTGTTAGCCTTCCTCAACTAGGAATAGAAGTGTGGTTAATTCAATATCAAATAGCAATTCTTCTTTTCAGAAATAAGATGATTAGAGCATCCATTTCATAAAAACCTAAAGATCCCCTGCCCTCTTGATGAGGGGAGGTGCATGAAAATTAACATAATTGATGAATGTATCCTCGAGTTTTGCAAAGGAAATATCTCTAGAATTGAGGATAAAGGACAACAAGAAGAAGAGGAGGAAATTGTGGAAGAAGTCGATAAGAAAAGTCTACTCGAGGAATTAGAAATTCATTTGAAATATCGAACTCCACCATCAATTATGAAAGCTCCATCCTTGGAGTTGAAAGAGTTACCCTCGCATCTAAGGTATGCATTTTTGATAGATGGAGGGAGGTTACCAATTATAATCTCGAATAAGTTCTCCAAGGATGAAGAGGATAAGGTATTAGCAATTGTGAACAAAAGAATCAAGGTAATTGCCTAGCAAATCTCCGACATCAAGGGGATAAGTCCAGAAATTGTGATGCACCATATTCACACGGAGGATAGATCAAAGCCTAGGGTAGACCGAAAAAGGAGACTTAATCCAAACATGAAGGAGGTGGTGAAGAAGGAGGTGATCAAGCTCCTTAAAGCAGACATTATTTAACCAATTTTGGATAGTGAGTGGGTTAGTCCAATTCATTGTGTTCCTAAAAAAGGGGGAATGACAGTTATAGTAAATGATGAAGGTGAGCTCATTCCAACACGTACTGTGACCGGTTGGAGAGTATGTGTTGACTACAGAAAATTGAATGATGCCTTACAAAAGGATCATTTCCCTCTGCCATTTATTGATCAAATGCTGGAAAGGATAGTAGGGTACTCTTACTATTGCTTTTTGGATGGGTACTCAGGGTACAACCAAATAGCAATATACCCTAGAGATCAAGAGAAGACATCTTTCACTTGTCCCTTCGGTATCTTTGCTTATCGTACAATACCTTTTGGATTAAGTTGTGCCCCAGCAACATTCCAACGTTGTATGGAGTCCATCTTTTGGGAGATGAATGAGAAGATTATAGAAATCTTCATGGATGACTTCTCTGTATTTGGAAACTAATTTGATCATTGTCTGGAAAATCTTGATAAGGTACTAGAAAGATGTGAGGAAAAGAATCTTGTGCTTAATTGGGAAAAATGCCATTTTATAGTAGACGAGGGAATAGTTCTTGGGCACAAGATTTCTAAAGTTGGAATGGAAATAGATAGAGCTAAAACTGATGCGATAGAGAAGATGATTGCACCAACCACAGTTAAAACAATTAGAGCCTTTCTGGGTCATGTGGGCTTTTATAGAAGATTCATCAAGAACTTCTCTCTAATCGCCAAGCCTCTAACAAATTTGTTAGTTAAGGACGTGTCCTTCAACTTTGATGAGGAATGTCAGAAGGCATTTGATGCACTAAAAAAAGCTCTAGCCACAGCTCCAGTTATTTTATCACCGGATTGGAAACTTCCATTTCAGCTGATGTGTGACGCAAGTGACCTAGCTTTGGGTTGCGTACTTGAAAAAAGAAAGAAGAGAAGGTCCATGTCATCTACTACGTAAGAAGAGTGCTCGCAGGGGCCCAACTAAATTATACAACCACAGAGAAAGAGCTACTTGCAGTTGTCTATGCATGTGACAAATTTAGAACATACTTGCTTGGTTCAAAAGTAATAGTCTATACTGACCATGCTGCTTTGAAGTATTTATTTTCAAAGCTAGATGCTAAACCTCGCCTGATGCCCTGGATTCCGTTACTTCAAGAATTTGATTTATCCATCATGGACAAGAAAGGAGCTGCAAATGTTGTAGCAGATCATCTCTCTAGGTTAGAGAAAAGCAAGGGGATTGATAAAAATGGCAAGATCCAGGAAGAGTTTCCTGATGAAACTCTGATGATGATAAGCAGAGTCGAAGCCCCCCTGGTATGTAGATTTCGCAAAGTTTTTAGTAGGAGAAATTATTCCAGCAGGCTTAAGTTATCCTCAAAGGAAGAAATTCCTAAGGGATGCAAAATTATTTGTTTGGGATGATCCTTACCTTTTTAAGAGATGTAATGATGGGGTGCTTCACCGGTGCATTGCTGATTGGGAAATATTTAATATTTTAGAGCAATGTCACAACACTACTTACTCAGGTCATTATGGAGCGACTAAGACAGCATCAAGGGTATTTGAGTGTGGATTCTATTGGCCGTACATATTTAGAGATGCATGTACTTATGTGGAATAATGTGATTGCTGCCAAAGAACAGGTAACATTTCCAAAAGAATTAGATGCCATTATCTGGAATTTTAGAGGTCGAGCTCTTTGATGTGTGGGGGTTGGACTTTATGGGTCCTTTTCCCACATCATATGGCAACAAGTATATCTTAGTTGGAGTTGACTACGTTTCAAAATGGGTAGAAGCTTTGGCGTCACCTACAAATGACGCTAGAGTTGTTATCCTATTTCTTAAAAAACTCTTCTCTAGATTTGGAATGCCACGAGCAATAATTAGTTATGGTGGATCACACTTTTGCAATAAACCATTTGAAGTCCTATTAAGGAGATATGGGGTAACTCACAAGGTGGCAACACCTTATCATCCCTAAACAAGCGGACAGGTGGAGCTTTCCAATCGAGAGCTCAAAAAGATTTTGGAAAAGACAGTAGGATTGGCTAGGAAAGATTGGTCGAATAAGCTGGATGATGCCTTATGGGCTTATCGAACTGCATTTTGAACTCCAATAGGAATGTCACCCTATAGGCTAGTTTATGGCAAAGCATGTCATCTTCCTCTGGAACTTGAGCATCGTGCATTTTGGGCCATCAAGACCCTTAACTAGGATTACAAAAAGGCGGGAGAATGAAGAATTCTCAAACTCTATGAGTTGGAAGAAATTCGAGATCTTGCATTTGAAAGCTCGAGACTCTACAAGGAAAAGACAAAAAAGAGACACGATGCCCATATTATCAGGAAAGATTTTAAAGAGGGCCAACATGTTCTTCTTTTTAACTCTAGATTTAAACTCTTCCCTGGGAAGCTCAAATCTAAGTGGAGTGGACCTTACAAGATTATTAAGGTGTTCCCTTTTGGGGCACTTGATTTACAAAGTATCAAGGGAGAGGTTTTTAGAGTTAATGACCAACGATACAAAATCTACTATGGGGGAGGCAATATTAACTTAATTGCAGAGGTACAATTGGTTAATAAGTTGAATAATGCATAAACACGGAGATAGTTAAGCTGACGATGTTAAATCAGCATGTTTAGGTTTATTTTTATTAGTAATAGTATATATTTCTATTATTTTTACTAATTGGGTTTATATTATTTTCTTTACCATGTAGTGAATTGAACGCAGTGACCTGGTTCATACGAGAGACTCATCACAAGTATGAATACTGTAGTACTACATGGTGACTTGACTAGGCTTATAGCCCAAAGAGTCCTAAAGAGAGGTAGTCTATCATGGTACTCGTACTAGGAGTTATGCATTTTGCAAGGTCAGCGTTAGTTTTGTAAATATGATTTGTGCTAAATATATGTATTTAGTTAGAATGTTAATTTCGAGAAAAATTCCGATTGATATTTGCCTAATCATTTTGAGAAGGGCAAAAGAAACCTTAAAAACTGAGCAGAGAGAGGAAAATTTCTTGAGGTACTCCAGAGGAACTTCAAAGAGTGCCTATAAGAATAGAATGACAACATTAGGTTTCTGCCACAAATGTGGCAAGTTGATACACGACGGTGTTTATAGCAAACATAGTACCATGTTGCAAACCGAGCGAACTGTCCTGTTACGTCAAGACCCAATTTAGCTCAAAGCTGCCAAGGTTGCGAGGCCAGGGAGTTTGTCTTGGTACGCGATTGAAGAACTGTGTGAGCGACGAATATCGAAGTTACATCTCTGATGGTAATTGCATTAGATATAGTAATACACGCCAATCGAGTGACCGTGCTATCACGTCGTGACCCTACTAGGCTTTAGGCCAAAAAGGTTGCGATAACCGACAATCCATCAAGAACCAATGACCCATTAGAATGGGGCATCTGGTTTTCAAGCTTTCCAAGAACGCAGCATACATAAAAGCCAAAAAATAATAATTAAAAGAAAAAAGAAAAAAAATTTAGTATAGATGTGCATTTGTGTGTTATTATCACAATTTGTTAGTTTAAGTATTTATTAGTTAGTTGGCATAGGTAGAATGTAAATGGCAAAAGCTATTTTCACCAAAAATGCTCTACCTGGCACACTCCAGCATAAGGTAGCGTATGCGAGAAAATGGAAAACAGAAACCTGGTGTATGCCAGGTAGGTCAGAATGGGAGAGTATAGATTTGGCATTAGCCGATTTTTGCTCACAATTCATAATCTCTCCCAATTCTCCACTCAAAACAAAACTTAGCACGAACCCAAGCCTACCCAACATCCATGACACAATACCTAACTCCCAAAACACGATCAACAATGTCAGGAGCTAAAGGATCAAGCCAGATCATCAGGAGGAATACAGGGAAGCGCACGCAGACTCCTACACCATTAGGGTCAGACTCTTCATCAAATCGACCCAGAGACATTCGCCACTGCTACAATGCTCCCTTCGTAATCTTTAATGATTGGGAGGGAGAGAGGTACCAAAGATTCTCTCGACTCATTACTATAGGACATTTTAAAACTAATTGGAATGACATAAGAATCCTAGGGGTAGTTGATGAGTTGATAGAGGCTTTTGAGAAGCTAAGGTGGAGGTACTTTCAGGATAAAGAGATTTTAATCTAGGCAGGAGTTAGTGCTAGAGTTCTATTGCACTCTGCAGGTTGAGCCGAATAGGAGTTCAATCAGTGCACGAGTTTTTGATACTGAGTTTAGCATGAATGAAGCTGAATTCATTGACCTTTTCGAGTTCAAGAGTGGAGGTGGAGCTTTAGATTTTGAACCAACTAGTTTAGCTCACCAGGCTTGGCATGAGATCAGTAGTTTTGCTAGATAAAAGTCAGGGAGGGCGCCTAATGCGCTGATTAGAGAATCATACTTAGGAATCCTCCACCGATATATGACTCTGTCCTTCTCTGGTCAATGGGAAGAGTCTAAGGTTTTCAGATCTCAGCTATATGCCATCGACTACCTCCGCCACGATATTAGGTCTAGCACTTATGCTATGGTGGTTGATTGCTTTGCATGTTCGATTAGCGATAGGGAACCTAGGCATCTATACCTAGGTCATATCATTTCTCGCATTGCACGTCATCATTTTCCTGCGAGATTTTCAGAGTACACAGGGACATACATAGAGCCAGTGGATCTTGACATCGACAAGCTCTATTACAGCAAGTTCATCAAGAGGACGGTGACTCAATATGGCGAGGAGATAGTGCAGTATAAGCTGTGGGAGGAGCGCCAGGCAGTCCTCGCTACCCTTACTAGATTGGGCCTTCTATTGCCAGTATAGGAGCAGATCCCTCAGGAGCAGGACCCGGAGGAGGAGCATCATGACGAGGCTGGCACCTGCCATCAGTCTCCATACCCACAAGTAGATCTTCATGACCAGTTTTCTGCAATGTAGTTGTAGCTACAGTGCTACGGAGATCAGTTTCAAGGCTATGGTGTCCAGCTTCAGCATGTGATGTCATTGACTGCTCGTATTGAAGAGCACCAGCGAGTTCAAATAAAGGAGCAGCACGCATTCTACGTCGAGTAGCGAGTATTCATGGAGCAGCAGAGGGAGCAAGTGGTGTGGATGCAATAATGGGCCGAGAACTTCGGCACTGGATTCATGTTTTCACCACGGTCTCCACCGCAGCCTCCAGCACGGGATTGACAGGGAGCTTCTACTTCCTTATTCTTTTTATTTTTGTTTTACTTTATTGATTTGCCCTTTTATGTGTTAAATTTTTGTTGAGTTTGTTTGTTTGCTTATCTTTGTTTTTGCTTACTTGCATGTTTGTTTTAATGTTTGTATGATATTTGTGTTTTTGATTGCGTGTATTACATACCTTGGGGACAATGTGTCATTCAAGTGTGGGGGAGGGTTCCTTCCAGGAATCTTCCTTTTTAGGATGTTTAGTTTGTCTAGGACATGTAGGTTAAGACTTGGCATGAAATTTTCATAAATTTGACCCCCCTCAAAAATTTTCAACTTATGTTAGAATTTTATCAAACTCTTAGTTAAGAATTTAATTCGAGCACAAATCCTAGGAATTGGTTGGAACCTCATACTTGGTTGTTTAAACGAGTGGTTTCATTATGTAGACTAGACTAGAGGGTCTATGAGTGAACCTTGTGAGGACTTGAGCCGATGAAAGAGACACCAGTCTCTATTTTTCATGAGGTGCATACTAGTGTTAGTTAATTGAGGCATCCTACTAGTACTTGAGCCTAGGTTGCGTGGAAGTTGTGAGTAGACGAGGCATTCTTTGATATTTGAGCCTAGAGCCTTAGAGCCAAAATCCTTTATTACCATTTACGTAAAACCATTTGAGCCGAGCCTTTTTATTGATCTTAGATGAGGAAGCCAACATTATGCCTATTATCCATCATCATCCCTACCGTTGATCATCCGATTCGAGGACTTATAGTTTGCGCTTGTTGGAAATGTTTGTATTATGAGTAGTTAGTATCTGAAACCAACTTGGGGTATATAGTTAGGATTATTTTATGGTATATGACCAATCGAGAAGCCAAGTTAGCCTAGACATGTGCAGTTTGTATAGTAAGTTGAATGTAAAAGTAAAAAAAAAAGAAAGAAAGAAAAAGAAGTAAAAAAATGAAATGAGAAAAAGAAAGAAAAAGAAAAGAAAGAAAGAGAATGTGAAGTCGAATAAGCATAAGTCTAGGTAAAACTTGAGCTTCTTGGTCTTTGTAAATTAGGATATTAGGGAGTGTACGTTTATTATATTTGGTGAGGATGTTTTAGATTAGACGAGTGACTACTTAGTTCATGTATATAGTCCTCGGATTGGGTGGTTTAGCCACTTTCCATATATTTTTACCTCACCCTGACCTTCATCCCTATTACAACCCGATGAAAAAGCCCCCCATCATTGACAACCATTGTCACTTTTAGATAGCACTGTGTAGAACGTAGGATGCTTTGAGATATTGACCTGTATGCGAGTGATAGGAAAGTTGACCATACACATTATATGAGTGATACACTTTACTATCCTTGAGAGTTTAACACTTGTTTAAACAATAGAGTGTCAAGGTGCCTATTAGTTCGTAGTGTTTTGTGTTTTAGAATTGATGAACTAACTAGGTTTATGATGAGATTTTAATATAAGTTGATATTTTTTAGGGAAGTTAAGTATTGATCGAGTCGTGCCAAGTCTTTACCTCATTATGTGTTTATGTGTGTGTTTGTGATTTTTGTTTTGTTCTTGTCCGCATTTGAGTCTTGCTTGGGGGCAAGCTAAGATTCAAGTGTGGGGATGTGATGAGTGCTTAAAACACACTTGTGTCCATTTTCTAGTTCTTTCTTACTTTTTTTAGGTTGTTTTATTTTAGTTTTAGTTATCTTTGTCTTAGTTTTTTTTTATTTTATATTTTTAGTTGTGTATTTTTTTTTCATTATGTTTTATGGTTTTTAGGAGCTAAGTCGAGGAAATGGATGATGACCAAGCTAGATGAGCAGATGCATGGACGAGAGGAATGACACGAAGGCAAAGTAGAGCAACGCTGAAGACCTAGCGCACGCCAGAAGAAAGTGGCGTACGCAAAAATGCACCAGAAGCAAATAACCACGAGCAAGAACGACCAGACACGAACGACCGAGCACCTAAGACCTGGCGCGTGCCAGGCACAGTTGGCAAGCACCTGAGGATGTGGCGCACGCCAGGAAGAGTTGGAGGGGGCCATTCACTCGGGATTTCTTGGCCTTCTAGTAACTATGGCAGACTATTATGGTGTAGATGTGGATAGTTGTTAAGATATTATGTTAGTTTATATTAGTTTTTACTTTTGACTTTTGTTTTATGTTAATAATGAACATTAGTGTAGAATAGACAAGGAGGAGAGTGTGAGAGAGAGGTGTGCAGTATGAACTTGGGCCATCTTTCAGTGAAGAACGTGAGGAAAAAAGCTGGCTTCACCCTTGTAAAGCTTTCTTCACTTAAACTCTTCATTTAGTTAATTAATGCTAAGTATGTTCATGTTTATGTGTATATTGTTCTTTGCAAACATGTGTGAGTAGTTAATTTGTGAGTTTGGTGGCTTGAAGCCAATACTTTGTCACAGTTAAGAGCGTTAAAAACATGATGAACATGTCAAACTAATGAACTTAATGTCATGCTAAACTTGCTTGATCACCAAGATTAGAAGTTAGTTTAAATTTGAGACCGAGAGGACATGGTTTAAATAGAAAGGTTAGTTAGTTAAGTTGCTAGTTCGAGTTGCTAATACTCTTACTCAGTAATTTATTGTCCTTAAAGTGATGCATATAGTTGGTTCTTTGCTGTGCTTAGTTGGTTTTTGGGGTCGAGAGAACATCTTACCATTCTAAGCATGGTAAAGAAACAATTTAGGCCATTCTAGCACGAGAGTGTAGTTTGGTTGATTTCGAAACACTAGGACCATGGTATGTACTTAGTAAACCTTCTGAATTCGATGATTATTGTGGTTTTAAGTTCACCTAGCTCATTTGTGCTTATTAAGTTGTTAAAAATCTGTTTTGAAAACCAAACCTTCAAGTAACTAAGTTCATAATTTGTAGATTAGTAAACCAACTTAGAACAAGTGTTTCCATCAAACCACTTCATAAATTGATCTCAAACAAGTTACAAATCCTAGTTGAAGCTTTAAACTCGATCCTTGTGGGACGATTTTACCTTACTTACTCATTTGCGCAACTCTGCTTAAAGAAATGCTGTGTTGGCGCACGCCAGAAATTGGTGGCGTACGCCAACTTTGGCCATCCAAGGCGGAACAAGAATCAAGTGACATTTAAAAGGTTTAGATCTTTCACTTAAACAAAAGATGAATGAATAAAGTTTTAAAGGGGTTATCCTTTTCTTAAGTAAAGAATAGAGTGATAAGAGTGCGTGCCTAAAGGAGAAGAGATCCTTGAGTAACCAAGGAAGGCACGTGTGAGGCGTTCATGATAATATGTGAATTGATTATTGCATGGCTAGAGGGGGAGTGCTCTTGGATATAGTAAATCTTTGGAGACTCGGAAGCTACCGAACCTAGATTATTGTGTAATCAAACAAGGTGACCAAATATTTGTGTCCATCTTACTTTTCTTTTTTGTTTTGTTATTCATGTGTGTTTACTTTCTCTAGGTTTCTGGGCATTCTGTTATTTAGGTCTACTTACAAATACGTACATATAGTAAGGGAGTCAGAGAGTATAAATTTTGCCAATACCAAGTTGTAGTAAAGGCGTGACAAAGCCCCTGGTGGAGGCCCACCGAAACCTTAAAAAATTGCTTCTTAATCATAGAGTTTATTGTGATTTTCTTTCACTAGATTGAAGAGAGAGAAGTTGTTAGTGACATTCATAAGATAATCTATTATGGTGTGTTAGGCGTGCCAATGCTACACAATGCCATTACTTCCATGTCTATACTAAGTTTTTTTCTCCAATACAATGCCATTACTCCCATGTCTTGCCTCTACTCCACATAGCTCTACTTTGTTTTTAAATACAACTAACTATATTAAATTTAAAATACAAACATAATTATTTTTAAAATGTAAATATATAGATTTTATAGTTCACAGTTTAGATTTTGAAATAGTGGCATAAATTTTTTGAAACCTTAAATATTCTGTATTACAAATATATAAAATTTATAGTTTATAGTTAGTCTAGAGTTTAATGTTTAGAGTTCTCAAATAGTGGTATAAAATATTTGAAACCTTAAATATTCAGTGTTAGTTAACCAAATTTATATTAACATTTAATTTGCATTAGCCTCCACTTATAAAATACCATATTTTTTTCAAACTACTTAATTATATTAAGTTCTATTATTTTTGTCAAACTATTTCATTATATTATGTAATCACAAAATATTATAATTAAATAGTTTTTTATCAAACTATGTAATTACATAATTTCTAGGCAATTTATAGATTATTTCCTAATTTTTTGCTAAAATACATAATTACAAATTAAATTACAAAATTATTAAATTACATAATTACATAAAATTTTCCAATTATATAATTATATATTTTTCCAAATTAAATAATTGTTTTTTATTAAATAAACCTATAACACCATACTTTTTAATTTATCAAGGGAAAAACGAGATGATGTTTTTTGGATTTCATCCGTACATAATTTTTTTGGTAACCTATAGTTTATTTCCATAATTCCGGATCTGGACGGTGATGAAGGACTGACACTATTTCCATCCTCACATTTCATGCTTAAGGACTGACACTATTTCCATCAGACCATAATGACTGACGGCTGGCTAGCAACACAAATGCGCGTACTCGCTATTTTGTTCTATCTTGATTCTACATAACACATGACGATAGGTCGTTCATTCGTTCATTCATTCAGGCGTACTCCGAGACCTTGGGCATGCACCAACTTTCTCGTTTCCGGCATACGTCAGACAAGATTGGCGTGTGCCAATCTTAGATCAAAATCAACCTCAGGCGCGTGCCAACTACACTAGGCACGAGCAATTTGCTCGTGAATGAGCTGGCATGCGCCAAGTTAATAACAGAGTTGCAGCGAGTTGCAAACAGAGTAAGTAAGGATTGTCGTACCACCGGGATTGAGTTGTTATTCCTACTTTTAGGTTTACTTACTTAACTAGGATCATATTATGAAGTTTTATTGTTGAACACTTATGATCTAAACTCTAATGATTGAATATAAAGATAACAAGAACTAATACTGAGATAGTTTTGGTTATAAAACAGATTATCAACAACTAAAGAACTAAAAATGAGTTAAGTACCTTAAAAGCCAATATAACCAAGTGATTCAGGGGGTATATGAAGCATGTGACATGGTACGAGTATTTCAAAGGCAATCAATCTACACTTTCGTGCTAGAAAGATCTAAATTGATCCTTAACCAAGCTTGGAAAATTGGATATGTTCTTTTGACCCCACCAACCAACTAAACTCACTAAAAACAACCTATGCATATCACTCAAAGCACAATTAGTAACTAAGGAAAATTTCTCTTCTTTCAAAGCAACCAATCATCAAACTAACATTTCTATCAAACCATCTCCTTTCGGTCTCAAGATTTGACTAAGTACAACAACTTGGTGATCAAACAAGTCATAGCATGGCAAGAAGCTCGTTAATAAGAACATGTTCCTATACATATTTACCCCTCTAAACTGTGGCTACATACAAGGCAATAAGGCACATATTTATATAAACACAAGAGTCTATATTTACAAATGAAAGAGCAAAGGAAAGGAAAGAAAGCTTAGCAAAGTTTTTGGCTTTCGTGCCTTCACCAGCTCGTCCAAGAGAGAGAGAGATGTTTTGTCACTTTTTTCACTTCTCTTTCTTCTTCTGGTGCACTTAGCAAAATATCTAATAAACTAAGCTAGAAAGTCAAAATGTTAATGAAATATCTAAGCTATCTTATCCTAATACAAATATCTAGCTAAAATATCTAGAAGGTCACTTAACATGTCCTCCTTGCCTTCACAAAAGACTTAAGCCAACTTAGGAAGTTTTTGCCATTTGTTTGTCCAACACTCAGCTTTTATTTTACTTCTATCAGTCAGGTCTGGCGTACGCCATCTTCACTTAGCGTGTGCCAGGTCTTCACGATTTCCATCCTTGAGTGTATCTGGTCATTTGAGTAATGGCTACTTGGCATGCGCCATGTAGGATTGGCATGCGCCATCTTCCCGTTCTTTGCATTCTTTAGCTTTGCGACTTCCTTCTCATCCTTGGCTTTGTGTGTCCGCTTGATCATCCTCCACTTCTCCTCGAATAGGCTCATAAAAATAAGCAAACTCAATGAAAAACTATAAACTCAACATAAACACACAATGAATAAAAACTAACACTATGATAGCTAAAATGCAACTAAATCAACCTAAAACACTAAGAACGATCTAATAAAAGGACATAAAAATGAGTGTTTTTGACACTCATCACACCCCCATACTTGTCCCCAAGCAAAAACTCAAAATGCAGACAACCAAAATGAAAATCAAACACAAACAAGCAAACACAAAACAAGGTAAAGACATGGCATGAATGGATCAACACTTAACTTCCCTTAAAAACATCAACTCGCATCACAATCAAATCATAATCTAAATTAGTTCATCAATGCATAACACAAAGCACAACAAACAAGTAGGCACCTCAGCACTCAATTGTTTAGGCAAGTGTTAACTCTATGTAAAAGACACTAGAAGGTTGACCTCATGAGGATAGACAAGTGTTTCACTCATATAATCTATATGGTCAACTTCCTATCACTCGCGTACATGTCAATATATCTCAAAGCATCCTATATCCTACTCAGCATTATCTAAAAATCACAATGGTTGCTAATGATTGGGGGGTCTTTTCATTGGGTTGTAATGGGGCTTAAGGTAAAGGTGAGGTAACATATTTGGATGGTAGCTAAACCACCCAATCCAAGGACATGTCACAAATGTAACTAATCACTCGTCTAATCTAAACATCCTCTCAAATATCACGTTTATAAGAACACACTCCAAATATCCCAATGTCCTAAGACCTAGAAGCACGAGTTTCACCTAGACACATACCTTATTCAACTTTACATTCTTTTTCACTTCTTTTTCTCTTTCTTTTTTCTTTTTTTTCCAAATAACATGTTCACAAACGTTCTAGGCAAAAACTCGGCTTCTTACATATGGCCATAACTACAACATTCCCATGAACATAAACCAAACTAAACCAAAACTACCAACTAAACCCAATACACATACAAACCTATAAGTCCTCAAATCGGATGATCAAAGGTAAGGAAGATAGATGATATAAGGTTTAAGATTGGCTTCCTAATCTAAGATCAAGAAAAGGCTAGGCTTAACTGGTTTAAACAATGGATATGCAAGGGATTTTGTCTCTAAGGCTCCAGGCTCAATGTCATAAAATGCCCCCATCCTATCACTAACTTCCACACAACCTAGATTACGATAAGTACTAGTAGGATACCTCGATCAACAGACTATAGTATGGATCTCATGAAAAATATAGAGACCGATGTCTCTTCCATAAGCTCAAATACTCACAAGGTTCACTCAACAACCTCTAGTCTAGTCTACATAGTGAAACCGCTAATCTAAATAACAGAGTGCAAGATTTTTACCAATTCCTAGGCTCTGTGCTCGAATTAACTTTCTAATTAAGATATGATAAATTCTAACACAAGTTGAAAAGTTTTGAGGGGGGTCAAATTTTTGAAAAATTCATGCCAAGTCTAAACCTAACAAAACAACCTAACATACTAACATGCATAACAAGTTTAAACAACCTAAAAAGAAGATTCCTAGAAGGAACCATCCCTAACACTTGAAAGACACATTATCCTCAAGGTGTCTAATATACTATTAAACACCTAAATGGAAAACATGTATAGACATAAAGAAAATACAAATAAACATGCAACACAATAAACTCACTAATGGCATTTCATGTAATGTACTTCCTTGTGGCCTTTTCGGCTTGAAACCTAATAGGATCACCTTGTAGAAACACAAAATAACATTAAATGAGTTACAAGCACACAAACTCAAAAACAAAATCAAAATACATAAAAGTAAATAAACAAATAAGCTCCCTGTTAATCATCTGAAGTAGGAGGAGATGGTGGGAATATGATGCCGCTGCCAAAGTTCTCTGCCCAGGTGCGTATCCACTCGGCGTGTGCTCGCTGCTGCTCATAATGCTCCTACTAGCATGCTATATGAGCTCTCTGGTCAGCGTAGAATGCCCTCTGCTCCTCTCTCTGAGCTACAAGCTTGGCCTCAATATGTGCACTGTAGTTGTACTACCAGTCCTACTCGGTTGCATTGCTAACTACATAGTCCTACAATTGCATGCCATAGCCATGAAGCTACTCTCTGTGACCTTATAGTTTTACCTGCCTCGCAACAAACTGGTCACGTGAATATTGCATATCAACCTATGGGTTAGGTGACTGGTGACTCGACCCTGCTTCATCATGATAGCTGGGCTCTTGCTATTCTTGCTACACCTCTCTCTATTCTGGGATCCATCCTAGTGCCCCAAGGCGGTCTTGCAATGCCTTTCTCTCTTTCCACGACTTGTACTCAATAACCTCCACTCCATCAATCATTGTCTTCTTGATTAGTTTGCTATAATGGAGTTTTTTGATGTTGAGCGGTACCAGCTCCAAAATGAATCCACAAAAGGCTGCAAACTGCTCAAAAAAAAGCAACGTGCAATGCGGAAAATAATATGACCCAAGTAAATATACCTAGGTTTCCTATCACTAATAGATCGAGCAAAGTAGTCAATGATCATTGCAAAGGTGCTAAATGGGATATCATGGCATAGAGCTGAGATCAGAAGATTTTAGACTCTTCCCATTGACCACTAATTGTCAGAGTCATAAATCGATGGATGATGCCTAAATATGGTTCTCTAATCAGTGCATTAGGCACCCTCCCTAACTCATATCTCTCTAAACCTATAATCTCTTGCCATGCCCGATGGACCTGACTAGCTGGTGTGAAATCTAAAGCACCCTGGTCTAGCCTTAAGGCTAAACAGTGCATTAAACTGACTCTTATCCATACTAAAATCAGTATCAAATATACGTGTAGTAAATGATTATCTGTTAGCCACAACATATAATGTGCAATAGAACTCTAAATAAGCTCTTACCTAGCCATTATCTCTCTTGTCTCAAAGTATCTCCATCCTAACTTCTTAAACGCCGACAACAACTATCTATCAACCCCTAATATCTGCATGTCATCCCAATCAATTGTAAAATGACTAAGGGCATTGAGTTATGAGAATTTTTGATATCTCTCTCCCTCCCAATTGTGGAAGATTGCAAGCGAGCATTGTAGCAGTCATAGATGTCTTACAGCGGAGAACCTAGTGGAGAATATGAAGGGTTTCATACGCGCTCTCTTCGGTTGCCATGATAAATCTAGCTAGATCTTACATCATCCGCCATTGTATATCGTGTCTCAGGTATTGGTTGTGGTGGTGGGAAGGTTGGGTAACGTTAGGCTTGTCAAAATTTTCATTTTCGGGTGGAAAGGAGGAATGGGTGTTGTGTATATGTGAAAGTCGGTGCATGCCCAGGGGTTTTAAACCCGATTCTACCCAAACCTGGTATACGCCAAGTCACTCGACATGCGCTAACTTCTTTGATTTTGCTTAACACGGCGTATGCCAGGATAGCTGGCGTGTGCCAACTATCCTGTTTCCGTGAACTTGGCGTACGCAACTCCTACGACATGTGCCAACTATATACAAAAATTAAAAACTACACACTTAAACTAAAAACACGCAAACTAAAATAATGAACATAAGAAAAAGACATCTAATCTAATTTTTTTTTACTTTTATGTACGCTGCATTCCTAGGAAGCTTGAAAACCAGACGCCCTATCTGCATGGGTCACAGGTGCAACTTCGTCTTTTGCAAGTCACACAACTCACAAATGGTGTACCATGACAAACTACCTTTCCTTGAGGCCTTTTTGGCTTTAAGCCTAATAGGGTCCTCCCATAGTAGTATAGTACACTAAGTTTGCGAGTGAGTGCTATTCCTACTACAACCTCCGTCGTGTTCTAACTTTCTACACCTGGGACAAAACTCAAATCTCTTCATCCTCCTCTTGAAGGCACTCTTTGATGTTCCTATAGAGTGTCTCAAGAAATTGTCTTCTCGTCTCTTAATTCTTAAGGTCTCTTATGCTCAACAGAGAATGATGAAGCAAATGTTCACGCACTAGATGCTCAACGTAATTTTCCTAGAAATTAAGACACTAACTAGATGAATATACTTAGCGCAAAATATCCTATTCTTTATTCTCTGCAGGTAAAAGAGCCTTACTTTGTTCCAAATGTTCATGCACTGGATGGCATGTTAACCGATTGCACCTCCGCATCTCCATTAATATCCCCCTCCAATGTAGATTTTGCATTGTTGGCCATTGACTCTAAAGACTAACATGTTGCTATCTTTCAAATCAAGTACTCCAAAAGCAATTACTTTGACAATTTGGTACGGGCCACTCCACTTGAATTTGAGCTTCTCCATGAAGAGTCTTAGTCACAAGTTGTAGAGAAAAACATGTTATCCATCCTTAAACTCTTTCTTGATGATGTTGGCATCATGTTATCTCTTGGTCCTTTCCTTATAAAGCCTTGAGCTCTCGAATGCCAAGTCTCATATTTCATCCAACTCTTCAAGTTAGAGTATTTTGCGTTCTCTGGCCTTTTGTAATCGTAATTAAGGGTCTTAATGGTCCAAAATGCACAATGCTCAAGCTCGATGAGAAGATGGCATGCTTTGCCAAAAACAAGCCTATAAGGTGACATTCCTATTGCTGTTCTAAATGCCATTCGATAAGCCCATAAGGCATCATCTAGCTTATTCGACCAATCCTTCCTTGCTATTTCAACCGTCTTTTCCAAGATTTTCTTGAGCTCTCTGTTTGATAGCTCAACCTGTTCGCTAATTTGGGGATGATAAGGTGTTGCCACCTTGTGCATTACCCCATATCTCTTTAGCAGGACTTCAAATTGTTTATTGCAGAAGAGTTTCTTAAGAAATCGGATAACTACTCTTGCATCATTTATCGATGATGCAAAGCTTCTACCTACTTTGAAACGTAGTCTACTCCTACCAAGATATACTTATTGCCATATGATGTTAGGAAAGGACCCATGAAGTCCAATCCCCAAACGTCAAAGAGCTCAATCTCTAAAATTCCAGATAACGGCATCTCATTCCTCTTTGAGATATTTCCATTCTTTGGCAGCGGTCACACTGCTTAATATAACTACGTGCATCCTTGAAGATGAAAGGCTAATAGAATCCGCATTCGAAGACTCGAGATGCGGTTCTTGAAGCTCCATAATGACCTGAGTAGGGAGTGTTATAGCATTGCTCTAAAATATTTGCTACTTCCCCACTAGCAATGCAATGTTGAAGAACCCCATCAGTGCACCTCTTGAAAAGGTACAAATCATCCTACACATACATCTGAACATCTCGTAGAAATTTCTTCCTTTGGCGATAACCTAAATTTGCAGGAATAATTCCTCTAACTAAAAGTTGGCATAATCTGCATATGAGAGAGCTTCCACTCTGCTCATCGTCATTACAGTTTCATCTGGAAATTCTTCTTGAATATTCTCTTCAATCTCCGTACTGTGGCTTTTCTCTAGCCTAGAGAGATGATCTGCGACAACATTTTTTGCTTCTTTCTTGTCCTTAATGGATAAGTCAAATTCTTGGAGTAACAAAATCCAGCACATCAAGCGAGGTTTGGCATCTTGCTTCGAGAACAAATATCTCAAAGCTGCATGGTTAGTATAAATTATCACTTTCGAACTAAGCAAGTACGGTCTAAATTTGTCACACGCATAAACAACCACAAGCATCTCCTTCTCTGTGGTTGTATAATTGAGTTAAGCTCCTGCCAGTACTCTACTTACATAGTAGATGACATGTAGTTTTCCCTCTTTCTTCTATCCGAGCACACAACCCAAAGCAAGATCACTTGCGTCACATATTAATTTGAATGGAAGTTTCTAGTCCGGTGATAAAATCATTAGAGCTATGATAAGAGCTTTCTTTAGAGCATCAAATGCCTTAAAGCAATGCTCATCGAAGTTGAAGGATACATCCTTAACCAGCAAATTCGTTAGAGGCTTAGCAATTAGAGAGAAGTTCTTGATGAATCTTCTATAAAATCTGGCATGACCCAGAAATGCTCTAACTCCTTTAACTATTGTTGGTGCATCCATTTTCTTTATCGCCTCTATCTTAGCTCTATCTACTTCCATACCAGCTCTAGAAATCTTGTGCTCTAGGACTATTCCTTTTTCTACCATAAAATGGCACTTTTCCCAATTGAGCATAAGTTTCTTTTCCTCACATCTTTTCAATACTTTGTCTAGGTTGTCAAGGCAATGATTAAATGAGTCTCCGAAAACAGAGAAGTCATCCATGAAGATTGCCATAATCTTCTCATTCATCTTTCTGTGTAGCATCATTCAATTTATGGTAATCGATGCACACTCTCCAACTGATCACAATTCTTGTCAGAATGAGCTCCCCTTCCTCGTTGATCCCAACTATCATTCCCCCTTTCTTGAGAATGCAGTGTATCAGGCTAACCCACTTATTATCCAAATCAGATAAATAATTTCTGCTTCAAGGAGCTTTATCACTTCCTTCTTAACAACCTCCTTCATGTTAGGATTCAGTCTCCTTTGCCGGTCTATCCTTGGCCTTGCTCCATCCTCCATGTGAATATGGTGCATCACAATTTCTGGGTTTATCCCCTTAATATAAGATGTTTGCTAAGAAATGGCTTTAATCCATTTGTTCACAACTGTGAGCACTTTCTCTTCTTCTTTCTTAGTGAGCTTGTTCGATATAATAATCGGTAATCTCCCTCCATCTATTAAGAAAGAATATCTCAGATGCGAGGGTAGCTCTTTTAGTTCTAAGGAAGAAGCTTTTATAATTGAGGATGGAGTACGATATTTCAAGTGAATTTTGAGCTCCTCAAGTAGACCTTTCATGTCAATTTCCTCCTTTACTTTGTCCACAATATCGTACTCTTCTTTCTCTAGTTTTTATCCTCAATTCTAGAGATTCTCTCCTTGTAGAACTCAAGGATACACTCATCTACAACATCAATTTTCATGCACATCCCTTCATCAAGAGGATGGTGCATAACACTTGTCATGTTAAACTCAACCTTCTCGTCTCCAATTTTGAGCACTAATTTTCCATTATGCACATCCACTAAGGCATGTGCTGTGTTGAGGAAGGGTTTGCCATAAATCAATGGACAGTTCTTGTCCTTGGAGAAATCTAGAACCACAAAGTCAACTAGGAAGATGAACTGGTCAATTTTCACCAGGACATCCTCAACCACACCGTATGGCTTCTTAATAGTTTGGTCTGCCAACAGGAGAAGCATTGAAGTTGACTTAACTTCACACAAACCTAGTTTTTGAAATATAGACAAAGGCATCAAATTGATACTTGTGCCTAAATCATACAGACATTTAGGAAACTCGATTTTACCAATGAAACAGGGAATTGTAAAACTCCCTGGATCTTTTAGCTTCATTGGAAGATTCTTTGAGATTAGAGAGCTACAATTAGCCGTAAGGGTAATTGTCTCTCCATCTTCCCATTTTCTCTTCTTAGTAATGATTTTCTTTTGAAACTTGGCATAGTGTGGAACTTGAGATCTCTAAAAAAGAGACACTTATTTGCACGTTCTTAATTTTCTTCATGAAATGGAGAAATTTTTCATCCATCCCTAACTTTCTCTTTACCCTCTAAAGATAAGGAAGAATAAGGACCATTGGTGGTGGTGGCACGTAAACTTCTTCTTTCTCTACAATTTTTTCTTACGGGACATTATCCTTAAGAACTTCTTCCTCCTTATCTTTGTTTGAGTTTTCCACATCACTTTTCTTAGCCTTATCTTTGACTTTTTGAGAAGCTAATTCCTTGCCACTTCTAAAGGAGATTGCATTAACTTAGCCTCTAGGATTTGGCTCAGTGGAACTTGGGAGAGAGCCAGATGCTCTTTGTGCATTTGTCTTTGTAATTTCCCCAAGTTGTACTTCCATATTATGCATAGCAGTTGCTTGTCCTTTCAGAAATTGTTCCAAATTGTTCTGCCTTACTTCCTGGGCCGCTAATACCTTCAAGATTTGACTTTAGTTGTTGGATGATTCTCCAGTTCGTTGAATGAACTTCTCAACATGGTCAAATCTCTCCTCAAGTGCTACCATTCTTTCTCCTAAAACCTCACATGGTTGAAAACTAGGTGGTGGTTCTTATTGCAAGACACGTAAAGGCAATCCTTTATTAGGAATGATTGCCATACTGTCATCATTGTTTCTCTCTTTCCATGAGAAGTTAGGGTGGTTTCTCTAACTAGGATTGTAAGTTGAGAAATATGGGTTGTTACCCATCTGGTTTCCTCCTTATCCTTGACCAATTACAAAGTTGACCTATTATGTAGGTTGGTTCATCATCGCACATTGACTAATTTCGTGGCTAGTGTTGCCATATGCTTTGCAATACTATTGTACAATAATAGCATCAACCTTGTTTCAAATCACGCAACTATTTTGCCATTACATCCAACTAAGCTTGAAAAGACGAGGAAGCATCAAGGTCAATCATTCCTCTTCTCTCGCTTTGCTCAGTTACCTCCCTTAACTCTCTAACGGTTTATTTTTTTCTCTTATTCATGATTATCCTATTTGTTGCTGCTAGCTCTTCTAAGATATGGTGGGCTTCACCCTTTTTCTTTCTAAGGAAATTTCTATTGGAAGCTGAGTCAACAGTTCCCATTGTTGATGGCGATAGGCTAAAATAAAATGTCTTAAGAAGAGACTCCTCAGATAAACCATGGTGCAGGCATTTATATTGCAATTCCTTAAATCTCTCCCAAGTTTTACTCAAAGATTCTCCTTCATATAGTTCAAAGTTGGTGATCTCCTTAACGAGTTTGTTAGTCTTTGAGTAGGAAAAATATTTGTCGAGGAAAGCATTTGCCAATTGCTCCCATGTGGTTATTGGAGTACTCTTAAGTTGCTTATACCAGAGTTTAGCCTTATCTCTTAATGTATATGGAAATATTCTGATCTTAACAGCATTATTAGACGCTCCAGGATACTTAAAATTATCATCTAATTCTGTGAAGTTCTCTAGATGTTCATTGGGATCTTCATTAGGCAAACCATAGAACTGACCTGAAGCTTAAAGCATATGAATCATGACTGGCTTAATTTCAAAGTGATTGGCTTTGACTGCTGGCTGTAGGATTTTGGTTAACGCTCCTTCGTATGTTTGTCTTTCATGGTCCATTAGAGAAGGTCTAGGGGCATGAGCTCCAGCCCCTTGACCCTCTTGCCTTTGGTCCATTCTTTCTTTTTCTCGTCTCTCCCTACGCAATGACCTTTCTAACTGCATTATTTCTTCTTCAATCTCCAAAGGAGAAATATTAGTTGAACGGGTTAAGGGCATGCATGTAACTTGTCAAGCAAGATAAGTCACTTGGTCAAAAAGTACACGAAAAATAAAGAAAAATAGAAATAAAAATAAAAATAAAAATAAAATATACTATCCTAATCTGAGTTCATAAACCAAATTGAGTGTCTAAATCTCAATCCTAGAAATGGTGCCAATTTGACTGACGGCTCGCTAGCAACGCAAACACGCGTACTTGCTATTTTGTTCTATCTTGATTCTACTTAACACATGACAATAGGTCGTTCGTTCATTCATTCATTCAGACTCCAAGACCTTGGGCGTACGCCAACTTTCTCGTTTCTAGTATACGCCAGACAAGATTGGCATGTGCCAATCTTAGACCAAAATCAACCTCAGGCGTGTGCCAACTACATCGGGCATGAGCAATTTGCTCTAGAATAAACAGACTTGGCACACGCCAAGTAGGGCTGGCATGCACCAAGTTAACAGCAGAGTTGCAGCGAGTTGCAAATAGAGTAAGTAAGGATTGCCGTACCATAGGGATTGAGTTGTTAGGCCTACCCTTAGGTTTACTTACCTAACTAGGATCAGATTATGAAGTTTTATTGTTGAACACTCATGATCTAAACTCTAAAGATTGAATATAAAGATAACAAGAACTAATACTAAGATAGTTTTGGTTATAAAATAGATTATCAACAACTAAAGAACTAAAAATGAGTTAAGTACCTTAAAAGCCAATATATCCAAGTGATTCAGGGAGTATACAAAGCATGTGACATGGTACGAGTGTTTCAAATGTAATCAATCTACATTTTCATGCTAGAAACATCTAAATTAATCCTTAACCAAGCTTAGAAGGTTGGATATGTTCTTTCGACCCCACAACCAACTAAACTCAGTTAAAAACCAACTATGCATATCACTCAAAGCACAATTAGTAACTAAGGAAGATTTCTCTTCTGTCAAAGCAACCAATCATCAAACTAACATTTCTATCAAATCTATCTCCTTTCGGTCTTAAGATTTGACTAAGTATAATAAATTGATGATCAAACAAGTCATAGCATGGCAAGAATCTTGTTAATAAGAACATGTTCCTACACATATTAACCCCTCTAAACCATGGCTACATACAAGGCAATAAGGCACAAAACTCACAACAAACTACTCAAAAATATTTATATAAACACAAGAGTCTATATTTACAAATGAAAGAGCAAAGGAAAGAAGAGAAAGCTTAGCAAAGTTCTTGGCTTTCTTGCCTTCACCAGCTTGTCCAAGAGAGAGAGAGAGAGATGTTTTGTCACTTTTTGCACTTCTCTTTCTTCTTCTGGTGCACTTAGCAAAATATCTAATAAACTAAGCTAGAAAGTTAAAATGTTAACAAAATATCTAAGCTATCTTATCCTAATACAAATATCTAGCTAAAATATCTAGGAAGTTAGTTAACATGTCCCCTTTTCCTTCAACAAAAGACTTAAGCTGACTTAGGCAGTTTTTGCCATTTATTTGTCCAACACTCAGCTGTTATTTTACTTCTGTCAGTCAGGTCTGGCGTATGCCATCTTCACTTGGCGTGCACCAGGTCTTCATAATTTCTATCCTCGAGTGCATGTGGTCGTGTGAGTGAATGGTCGTCTGAGTAATGGCTACTTGGCATGTGCCACATAGGATTGGCATGTGCCATCTTCCCGTTCTTTGCATTCTTTAGCTTCTTAACTTCCTTCTCATCCTTGGCTTCGCGTGTCTGCTCGATCATCCTCCACTTCTCCTCGAATAGGCTCCTAAAAACAAGCAAACTCAATGAAAAATAATAAACTCAACCTAAACATACAATGAACAAAAACTAACACTATGATAGCTAAAACGCAACTAAATCAACCTAAAACACTAAGAACAATCTAATAAAAGGACACGAAAAAATGAGTATTTTTGACACTCATCACATACATACGGTAAGGACTGATCTGTACATAATTTAGATGTAGTTAAAACATTAATTCACATATTTATCAAATATTGTAATTTTCTATTATGTGCTAATTTCAGGTATGTGATCCACATCGCTAAAGTAATCAAGAAATTCTTCTACTACTACGATATAATATACCTTCACTTTTCTCTTCAACCCACAATCTTGTGGCAATTTTATAGTTCAAGGGAGTTCTAAAAATTAAAGTTAAATTTTTTGGATTATTGGATGGAATAGTTTTATAAAATTAATAGTAATATTTAAAAACATGTCGAATATGACGGTGCAAAAAAATGTCGAATATTTAATAAAATTTTCGAAAAATTAATTTAAAAAGGCTAATTAGGCAAACAAATGTCATATGACCCAATTGGGAATGCCATGTTGGCGATGTGTGTTAACTAGGTGCAAGCTTTCCTCCAACCCGGTGACAAGTAATAGTACTATTCTTCTATGACAATAACATAGAGTAATTTAAGGTGGTTTGGCAAAAATCAAAAGAGATCAGCAAGGAGGACAACATTTTGATCCATTGACGGCTTGCTTGCTAATGTGCATGTGAACGTACACATGATTGTCTATATTTTTTAGTAATTCGTACATGTTTTGAGTTAATTGAGTTATATTTCCTTATGTGTTTGGTGTCTTTTGCATGTTGAATCAGAGGGTAAGTGCATGTTGAGTTTTGTGCATTTTTGCAGGTGCAGGAGTGGAGTTTGGATGATCGATCATTGGAGTAGAAGAAAGGATGCAATCGAGAGTAGAATTTTCATCAAGGTTATAGCAATCGCTAAGGGAGCAGCGGTCACTAGGGATGAAGAACTCAGCAAGTATACTAATTGCTACATCTATAGCGATCGCTGGATGAAAAAAGGAGCCCCAAAGCTAGCGGCTGATGTAAATCCAGTAGGTGTTGGGCTGTCATGATTTGGAGTAGGGAGACATCCTATTTTATCTAGTTTAGGAATTTCTTTAGGTATTCAATTGGCTCAGCTATATAAAGGCCTAAAGCCCTAGTTAATTACACTCTTGATAGCATTTGCTCATGACAATTACTTTAGCTTTTTGTTGATTATTTCGTTCATTCGTAAGGATTGTAATCTACGATTTGGATCTTCAAACAACAAGGTATTTTCATATCTTGTAACCAAGAGTTGTTTTTCATTCATTTTCTTGATTATTAATTGTTTGATTGATTCATCTTGTGTGTTGAGAATTAGGATTGACAACCTTGATTCATAGCACAGAGTTTATCCGCCTAGTTTCATTATTATAGTAGTTGATCGTTGTTCAAATTTGGGCTTGACAACCCTAGGTTCGTGTAGCAATTCATAGTATTTAATCACCAATCAGTCACTTAGTTTAATTTGCTTAGCTTAATATTCAAGAATCCATAATCTAGTAATTAGAGAATTAGTTTTATGTCTCTGTGGAGACGATCATATTTACTACTATATTACTAGTATGATCGTGTTCTCTTGCACTTGTTTTTCAACAAATATTTATAAAGGGATTTCTTTAGCTTGCATACATTATTCGAAGGAGTTGAATATCCAGGTAGTAACTGCATATATATTTCATCATCTAATTCTCTATGAAGGAAGGCATTGTTAACATCAAGCTGCTCTAAAAATTAATTTAGACTTTCTACAATTGCTAAGATTGTCTGAATGGTACTCATTTTAACAACAGGAGAGAAAGTGTCAATATAATCGATGTCAAAAGCTTAAGTATATCCCTTTGCTACTAACCTTCCTTTAAATCTTTCGATTGTCCCATCTGCAAGCATTTTGATTTTATATATTAATCGACAGCCAATAACCTTTTTTTCCTGATGGTAAAGGAACAATATCCTAAAACCTGTTGTCCTTTAGTGCATCCAACTCTTCTTTTATTGCATCTTTCTAGTAAGGGACTTACGAGCTTCATTAAAGTTGGATAGTTCTCAAACACTATCGAAAGTTGCAATAAAAGCTTTTTGGAATATGCCAAGATAATTATGTGTAATGAAATCTGAAATGAGATACACACATTTGCTAACGATAGGCAATGCTTAATGTTACAAACATTGGTTAAGTAGTACTAGAGTCAGTTTGTGTTTGATTCTAGAGGATTTTCTGGTATTGGGTGGTGTAGGTTTGATGGCCTCTACTAGTTTAGACTGTTGTTCTTCCATTACAGGGTCTAGTGTTAGTGTATTTTCTTCGTCATCTATGTCTAAAGGCAAGACAAGGGATTGTGTAGTGGTAGCGCTGGATGTTGGTGACATAGTTTGGTAGGGAAAGATGTTTTCGTAAAAGAATACTAAACTAGGGCCAAAAATGGTATGATACAGTGTCAATTCTAGTGGGATATCCCAAGAAAATGTAGTATTGTGCTTTAAAATCAAACTTGCTCATCCTTGGGATTATCATAGTATAGCACAAGCATCCAAATACTTTAAGATGAGAATAAGATGGAAATCTCTGGTGGAGAACTTCATAGGGACTTTTATTGGACAATACTATTAATAGTGTGATGTTGATCAAGTGTATAGTGTGAAGGATGTAGGTGCTGCAAAATAGGCAGGTAAGCTTGGAAACGAATAGTCATTGCTATATTGAGGATGTGTTGATGTTTTTGTTCAGCTCATCCATTTCACTGAGGAGTATAAGCGCAAGTCATTTCATGCACGATCCCCTTCTATTAAAAAAAGGAATACATCAAGGCTTCTTTTCCTTGATTTGATCTGATCTTATCACCTTTATTATGGTTTTGAATTGCCTCTCCACCATTATGCAAAAGGATTCTAGATTCAAAAGCATATCTGACTTTGACTTTATTAGATATACTCATACAACTTTTGAATGGTCATCCATAATGGTATGAAAATGGGTGAAACCATCATAGATATGCCTAGAATAAATGCCCCATACATCTATATGAATCAAATCAAAGCAAGAACTATCATTCATTGAATTATATATGTAGGTTAATCTCTTTTGTTTGGTAAAATGATAATAGTTATTGGGCACTTTTGATGCTACTAATATAGAAGGCCAAATTTTCTTTAAGAGTAAAAGGCTAGAGCTAGGTACATGCCCAAGTCTACAATACCATAAATCTAGTTTTGGCTGAAAGTAATCTGAGTTGATGGAGGTTATGGTCGTATGGTGTGGCTGGTCTATTTTAAGTAAGTAAGCCCATGAAGCCACTTAGAATTGTCAATCATCATCTGCATTGTAAGGTCTTGTAGTACACAACAAGTTCAATCAAAGGTCAGTGTTATCGAAAGATCATTATTTAATTGACTTACTGACACAAATTAAAAAGAAACTCAGGAATGAATATAATATCAAACAGGAAAAGTTCTATAGATAACTACACTATTTGTTTATGAGTTGCAAAAACTCTAGATCTATTCGACAAGCTAATATATACAAGATCCACTGGATTAATCTTCATAAATGCCTCTAGTGAACAAGAAACATGTGTGGTTGCTCCTGAATCCAAGATCCATGTTGCAAAGTCCATATTTGTTGGCTTAGTATCCTGTAGATAATAATTTGTAGAAAAAATACCTGGAGAATTTATCTGTGAATCAGGCAAGTGCGTAAATGAGTTAGAAGTTTGTGCACCACCAGAAGATTATCTTTGACTCCTCGTCTTCTACATTAGATTGATCAATCCCTTTATCTATTCTTCGATGAAACCAAACTTGGTTCTACTGTTGGCTATAGAAGTGCTTGAAGCGGCAACCACTTGATTTAGACGAGGCCTATCTTTCCATCTAGGGGGAAAACCATGAAGCTTGAAACACTTCCCAACAGTATAACCTTCATTTTTACAATGTGTGCAAAAGGGATTCTTCGATCCAAATTTATTTATAGCAAAAGATGCAACTACTATAGGAGCTTGTTCTCATGTAACCTGCAAAGCAAAAACTACATCAAATGCACTTAGCTTTAGCAATAACAAAAGGTATATTATCTTCCTTTTGTGTTGAATTACCAGATATATAACTTGAGTCTTAGTCGATAATGGATCTAACATCAAGATCTGAGTCCCTACATTAGCAAAGTTATCATTTAACCCCATCAAAAAACCCATAATATGATCTTGTTCAAGTTGTTCTACTACCTTAGCTATGGCCGCACAGGTTGTGGTACTATTAGTTGTACATTTGCAAATGTGAATAGGCCTAAACTGAACTAGTTGATCCCATAATGATTTATATCATGAAAAATACTCGTTAAAAGAAAATATACCTTGAGAGTAGTTAGGAATCTCCTTCTTGAGATTTGCTATCTTGACGAAGTCTCCTTTGCCAAAATATTCATATAAATGCTCCCATATCTTAGTTGCAGAATCGAACTAGAGCAAGCTTTCTCCAAGCTCGGGTTGTATAAATCATATCAGCCACTGGATGACTAGGGTGTTGCATCTCTTCTACAATGGCAATAGAGCATCATTTAGAGAGGGAGTCAAAATAGTTCCATAAAAAAATCCAAGTTTATTTTTGAATTCAAGGGACTAGCTCATAGCTCGTATCCAATAAGGAGAGAGATAAGTACATCGGTTGGGCTTTCTCCGGGATGCACGTAAAAGGGTTTGGTGAATTTCAAAGTTGGTATGTGCAGGGTTGGATCTACAACAACCAATACTGCATTCCCAGTAGGCACATTTCCAGCCATTTAGAAAAGAAATGGTAGAGTTCTGAGGTTAAAGAGTATATACCATGTTAGAATCTCCATCATATCCAACTCAAAACCTTAAGGTAATGAGTTGGTGGATTTGCAACACTTATAAACATCCCCATCCCACATGTTTTAACTGATGTAGGAAAATACTCTCAATAGTCTTAATAACCGCTAGCAGCTCATAGCGTTGAGCAAATCAATTGGGTCTTAATCAAGAGCCAAATCAATAATTTTGAAGAAAGATGGAGATCTCACCCCAGTAATAATATCTAACTGGGAGTTGATTAACAATGATAAACAAGATAGGTTGTTGCTCTCAACACTCTGGGATCAAAGCAGGTGCATAACAGTGGGGGCAATTGCTCCCACTTAAAGAACATTTATTTGATAATTTGTTCTACTTTTAAGGTAAGTTTCTATTAAAATTAGAAATTTACCATAAAAAAATTGATCAAGTTATAAGTTGAAATAAAAAGTTTTAAAAAATTAAGAATTGACTCTACTTGTTAAATTTTCTAATTCGGCCAATACTTTTATAATGCACCCTATTCTAGAATGATTCATCTCATTTGATGCTCAAATTCTCAAACATGTGGACTATAGAGGATGGTGTACTAGATTAATTACTTTCTTTAGTCAAGGCAAAAGATGAACTCTTACAAAGAGATTGTTCTGTATATTTAAATGCTAATAAATTATGATAATTATCCTTAAGATACAATGACAATTTTGTAGCATAATGATGCTCGAAGCTTTAGCAAACTAGTGGACACTGAGAACCTTCTTTAGAGAGAGAGAGAGAAAGGAGAATACTATTCGTAATGAATACTTATGCAATGTGTGTTGGGATGCTTTGCAACTAAGGAGGGCAAGCATATTTATAGACATTTGAGAGAAAAATCCGAAAGGTTATAAGCCCTTCTAAATAGGCATTTGTGGGTGAGACATAACCCTTCGCCTAATAGGTTGTCCACCAATCTAAAGCACCCTTTTGGGACAGCAAACTAATTTCTCTTCAGGTGCCATTTTAAAGAAGCTTTTTAACTCTTCTAAGGAGTTTGCTCGTGACTTATGGGTAAACTCTCTAGCTAGGAATGGGCTGCGCACCTCTCCAGGAATGAGAATTCTAAACTGTTTTTAAACCAACACATTGCACCTCTTTGTCATCGGAGTAATCTAGAATATTTTAGATTATTTTAAAACTTTAAGTCGCCTCCAACTCCTTACGTTTAGCGTACATCTGACATACACATCAAAGCATCATAAGTGACCAATGCATCATGCGTACACTTGCATATACATACAAATTAGCATGCATGTGTACGTGGGTGCTCGTGCACCATGCTCATACCAATTCCAAATGCCTTGCTTGGTGGCCCACTTTTAAGTGAGGGTTTCATTCCTAACATAACCCATGTGGTATAAAAATGCCCCACTTTGGACTACTTCCAAAATGGTCTCCCACATCTAAATAATTCAACTTTAAATCACAAACTTTATTCAATAATTTCTCATTCACTTAAAATTAGACTTGAGAAAATGAATGTACTAAAATTATGTACACCAAACTTAGTTCCAATTTGCAAGTTAATGTGAATTTCACCAAGTAGAACCTTAGCATTCTAATAGAAGATCAATGCCGTTAGGATGATATGCTCCTACCCAGTTTTCTCATGCTTTTAGTTGGTTCGTGGATTATATGTTAGTTTTGCTATGATAATTTATAGGTTTCACTTTTTGTTGTTGGACGTTGCAATGTTGTTGGATCCAACAACATGATTGTATCAAGAGGTTAGTATCCTGCATGTGTATCAAGAAAATAATAGTTTTACACTATATTTTTTTAATTACATAATGACACCACCTTTCCTCACTAATATTTCCTCTCTAAACTCTCTCTTGAGCTTTCTTTCCTACCTTGATATTTCCCATCTCTTTTCAACCACCTCCAACCCCATTTCCCCTACCATCTTTGCAATTTCTAGTCCATGCCATCCCATGGCTGAGAAGGGCTTAAGGCCCAGTCCTATTTCCATAGAAGAGCTTATCTACCATACCAAGCAACTCTGGTGCGATGCCTCACTTGCTCTCCCTTCGTTCTCCGACATCAACTCTTTTGTATCTGAGCTCATCCTCCTTTGTCGAATTATTGGAGATACACACTTGTGCTTACATATTATCAAGGCTAGCCTACTCAAATCCTGAGGGGCAACTGAGAATGAGATCAAGTTCAAAGAGCTGGACTCTAACCTCTTCTCCTTCACTTTCCAATTAAAGACTCTGCATGAGAAAGTCTTGGTTGGAGCTCCTTGGTCCATAGACAACCATCACCTCATCCTGAAGGAATGGGCTCTTGATCACCACTAGTCAAAAATTGATTTCTCTTCTTTGGTATTTTGGGTTCAGGTCCATGGGCTCTTGATTACCATTTGTCCAAGTCTAAAGTCGAGGGCATTCTAAGGATCAAAGTTGAAGTTGACCTGGCTAAACCTCTTCTAAATGGATTCATTCTTACGAGGGAGTCCTCCTATAGCAAGATCATTGAGCTAAAGTATAAGCAACTGCCAGACCTCTACTTTTACTATAGTCTCATCGGACATATCAACAAGGGTTGTAAACAATCTGACATTCCATTAGACTTGATGAAGGTCTTACCTATTAATAAACTCCTATATGGATCTTGGCTTAAGGCGGAGAACTTTCAGTCCACACGACCCAATTTTATTCCTCCTTCCTTTAGGAGAACCTATGGTCACTGTGAGATGTCTCAGTCCCATAAGCCAATGCTGGATTTCCCTCCCTCTAGTAGGAGTCAGCCAGAAAAATATTCCTTTATGGTCCTCGTAGAGCTTTGACCCAAAAAGATGGGGGCCACTAATCTAGTATCCACAACGGGTTTCCTCCCTAGTCACCCCTCGCAGCAGTAAGGCATTCTGGCCACTTGACAGACTTCCCAATGAAGTGGTCCTGGTTGACATAACGGTCACTGAGGCGAAGTCAGAAGGAGTCCCCTTTTTGTTTATTGACCGTTTACATACTAATACAACCCCCAATACAAATTCACCTAATAAGCCTAGCAAGCTTTTTAATATAGCCATGGTGGCATCTCCAGGTCAACATTTGGCTCCTACTCGGACAGACATATCTAATCAGCATAAGGAAACCGATGACATGGAAAGGACCAGGTGGCGGGTGGGCTTACTCATTGATAGTTCCCCAAACTTTATAGACACCACCTGCTATGATAGTATTAGCACCTGGTGGCGGGCTATATTCATTTATGGGGAACCTAATGGCTCTAGGAGGAATGCTTTCTGGAGGTTTATGTCATGTAATTGGCAAGATAGTGACTCTCCTAAGATATTTTTGGGAGATTTGAATGTCATCTCCTCCTCTGTTGAGAAGAGAGGCACCTTCCCTGCCTACTGAGTCATCTCAAGCCCTTCCAAGAATTCATTGATTGTCAATAGCTGATTGATTTAGGCTTTAAAGGCAATAAATTCACCTGGTGCAACAATCAGGATAAACCAAATAGGGTTTGGAAATGGCTTCACCATGTCCTAGCAACTTCTTCCTTGCAAGATCTCTTCCCTCACTCTCAACTTTTTAATAGTGAAATTAACGCTTCAGACCTTACGTACTTGATGTTAAATCTGTCTTTGCAGAGCAAGAAAAGAGCTAAGCTTTTCAGATTCGAGGAATGGTGGTCCAATGGACTGGCCTATTAAGAAATTATTTCATCCTCTTGGAACTCACAGGTGTCACGACCCAATACCATCAACACCAGGCTGCTGACATGGTGTTGGGTCATGCTCACCTACCATGAAATGCTAGGACCCAACCAGCCTCGAATATAAACATAAATCATACTACAGAAGAGTAATCATTGTGGAAGCATAAATTCATAATTATATTTACACATTACAAGTATTCTTACATAAATCTAAAGTTCAAACTTATGTACAATAGAGCAACGCGACTTAGATTACAATAAGAAATACCATCTGGAGACTTCAAGAAACCCGAGAAGAAGATGATGGTTTCAAATGATTGAATAGAGAAAATTCTCCAGACGTTAACTTAGAAGTACATTAGCAACGGGTAGTGGGATCTCATCCCCAGTAGTGCCACTGGTCCTTGGGAGCTTTCCCCATTTCTTCTTGCCAACTTAGAATCATTAGGCATACTCATCATATGCTCATATATGAACGAGTCAAAATTAGACTCCATTAGGCTGACACACAAAAGAAGACAAAGACATGACAAATCCTATGCTCCATTATACATAACACATAATTCAAACCCAAGAACCTTAGGCTCTAACAAAATTAGAGCTTTGAAAACCTATGGCTCTAATACTGACTCTGTCATGATCCCAAATTGGGCTGCTAACACAACACTAGATCACACACACATACTAAGAAGAGCTGCGACCTAACCAGCCTCGAACATACACATAAATCATTTTGCGGAAGCATAATCATTGCGAAAGCATAAATTCATAATTATATATACACATTACAAGTATTCTTACAAAATTCTAAAGTTCAAACTTATGTATAACAAAATGACATGACTTAGATTACAATAGGAAAATACCATCTGGAGACTTCAACAAACCTGGGAAAAAGATGACAGTTTCAAATGATTGAACAGACTAAATTCTCTAGACGTCAAAGCGATTCCTTAATTCTCGTCACCTATGGAGGGAGGAGGTAAGTACTTTGAAGTACTTAGTAGAAAAATATTAAAAGTAACCTATATTTAACTAACCAATCACATACAACACATCGTACCCATGCATTAACCAATGACAATAAATTAACAATTAGCACATCACAAGTAATTCATCAAATCGTACAAACTTCAGAATATCAAACACACAGATAGACATGTTCTGACCCTATTCTTTTGCCACAAATGCCATATAAATGGATGGACTTCAGATAGGTCTAGAATGTGTCACTTCCTCTCACAATACAAGGATATCATATTTTAAAGCGCTATCATATCAAACTCTGCCAGCCAGACATATCGTATCAAATCTAATGTATCCTCAAAATATGTGCTTATATGCTAACATCCCTAGTTGGTCATAGGTAGACCTCATCGTTTACCATCTCACAAATTGACTCACATATATCACACTGACCAAGACTAGTTGGTCATGTATGAAAACTCGTTCCAGTTTTCACACATATCATAAATAGAATCATGATTGGAAAAATGTACAAACTTTCCAAGTACACATCAAAAGACTCTCATCAAATATTTTCACATAACAATTTTTCAAACCAAAGCATATTCATCAATTCAAAACAAATAATGTTAGATAAAACAAAGGTTATAGATAATATCCTCCTCACCTAAACCAAAGTTGCACAAATTGTTTCAAAGGGTTTTTATACTCTGCTTCATATTCCACATTGCTCGGATTCTAAAATGCGATCAACTAAACAAGAGAAATAACCCTCTATCAATCTCAACTGCTCAAACACAAAGAAAAATGGGAAAATCAACAATAAAATCCCTAATTAGATTTTCACACAAAGTCTCCCAAAATATATACAATAGTTCTCTAATGGGAAAAACATGATGTAGGTGCTGGGTCCCTTCGGACAAATTTTCTGTACCCCTTAGCAGTCGCTAGGAGGCTAGTAGATGTTGGATCCTCGATCAGAATTTCAAAAAACATAAATCAGCAAAGTTGTAGATCTAGGTCTTATGGATCTACTTGTCTTAGAATCACTCAATTCATAGTTTGTATAAGAAGGTCATGGTTTTTCTACCAAAAGTCGATAAACTAAGCTAATCATTCCTAAAAGCAACCACAATTCATACAAAATTCTAATCATCAAAACTCAGATCACCAAAACTCAAATTATCAAAGTTATGCACATAAGTGTTATAGACATACTTGACTTGAAAATATCCAAATTAGAGTTCACACGAAAAAGTTATGCCAAACCCTCCAAAGGTTAAAGAATTAGCCAAGCAGTTCTAAAACCGATCAAAACAAAATAGTCAAAGTATCAGATCTAGCAGTCACAACAAGGACAAAGTTTGTGAGGGTCATAAAAATAGGCTGCTAGGAATATCTATCCAAAATTTCACAAATATTGCTCATACTATGCTTCTTATCTGCAGGAATGAAGTAGGAATTCTCTAGAGAGTAAGAAGGAACATATCTGCAGCCCTAGGTCGAGGCTAATTCAAATATATTGCTCCCATGTCCTTCAGTAGTATGTAGGAGAAGAGGGTCATTTAAAGCAAGTCCTCACTCATCTCTACTAAGAAGAAGAAATCTTTTAGCACTAACTTGTTAGGACAAATTGGATTAATCATGGAGATCAAAACTCACGATTCTTCCATGCTTTGGCCACCAGTAGAAGGCAACAGAATGAAATTCTAAAAATCAAAGATTCCAACGGTTGTTGGCAAGATAATTGAACCAATATCCAAACCATTGTTTAGTCTTTCTTTAAGGACTTGTATAATGGAGGAGGTACCCCTGACCACTCTGATCTTTTTTCCTACGATCCAAGAAATATTCCCTCTGGTATGGCTGATACTCTTAGCAAAAATATCTAAGACTTGGAAATCAAGGATGCCACTTTCCAAATAGCAAACTTTCGAGCTCCAGTCCTCGATGGCCTACCAGGTTTCTTTTATCATAAATTCTAGAATATTTTGGATCTAATTTGTGTGCTATGATCACTAGTTGGTTTAGGGAGGATTCTGTTCCTGGTGAGTTGAATAAAACTTACATCATTTTAATTCCTAAGACATCTATGCCCAAGTCTATCAGCCATTTTAGGCCTATTAGCTTATGCAATTTTACTTACAAGGTGTATTCAAACTTCTAGCCAATAGGTTGAAGCCTTGGATGTCCTCTATTATTCAAGATACTTTGAACGCTTTCATCAAGATTAGGAGTAATCATGGAGATCAAAACTCACGATTCTTCCATGCTTTGGCCACCAGTAGAAGGCAACAGAATGAAATTCTAAAAATCAAAGATTCCAACGGTTGTTGGCAAGATAATTGAACCAATATCCAAACCATTGTTTAGTCTTTCTTTAAGGACTTGTATAATGGAGGAGGTACCCCTGACCACTCTGATCTTTTTTCCTACGATCCAAGAAATATTCCCTCTGGTATGGCTGATACTCTTAGCAAAAATATCTAAGACTTGGAAATCAAGGATGCCACTTTCCAAATAGCAAACTTTCAAGCTCCAGTCCTCGATGGCCTACCAGGTTTCTTTTATCATAAATTCTAGAATATTTTGGATCTAATTTGTGTGCTATGATCACTAGTTGGTTTAGGGAGGATTCTGTTCCTGGTGAGTTGAATAAAACTTACATCATTTTAATTCCTAAGACATCTATGCCCAAGTCTATCAGCCATTTTAGGCCTATTAGCTTATGCAATTTTACTTACAAGGTGTATTCAAACTTCTAGCCAATAGGTTGAAGCCTTGGATGTCCTCTATTATTCAAGATACTTTGAATGCTTTCATCAAGATTAGGAGTATTCAGGATAACATCCTTATTGCTAACGAGATTTTTCACCATCTTAGAATAGGAAAGTAGAAAACAAAAGGCTCCATGGCTATTACGATTGACTTAAAGAAAGCTTATGATATGGTTAATTGGAATTTTCTCCATGAGGTTATGGTTAAGATGGGTTTTCCTAATAAATGGGTCAAGTGTACTATGAGTTGCGTTGAGTCCATTTTTTATTCTGTGATGGTTAATGGCTCACCTTTTCCTTGGTTCAAGATTTCTAGAGGTATTAGACAAGGCGACCCCCTTTTTTCCTTCTTGTTCCTTCTTATTGCCGACTCTCTTCTCACTTTATCAACTCACATCTGTCAACTTTTCAGATTAGAGGTCTGAAGATCAAGCCTAGTAGTCCTACTATAACTAACATTATGTTTGTGGATGACACTCTCTTGACTGGTTGTGCTAACATGATTAAGGCTAGAGCTTTCAAAAATTTACTCACTCGATTTATGCATGCCTCTAGTTTGCCTATTAACTTTGATAAATCTACTATCTGCTTTAACAATGGTTTAGATACTCATCTCAGACAATAGATTTTTGATAGCTTGGCATGAATCTGATGGATGACCATGATCATTATCTTGGTCTTCCTTCTTTTTGAGGAAGATTTAAAACCCAATCTTGGAAGCAAAAAATGCTTTCTACTACTTGCTGTGAAGTGATGACTAAGTCCATCCTTGCTTCTATTCCTACATAAGCGATGCTTTATGTTAAATTCCCCAAATTCATTTGTAAGAAGCTTGACATATTAATGACTAGGTTTTGGTGATCAAGAGAGATGATGACGATGGCAGAATTCATTGGAAGAGTTGGGATTATATCAATAAACTAAAAGGCCTCAGTGGCATGGGGTTCAAAAGCATGCAGGAATTCAACTTAGTCTCCTTGCTAAGCAAGCTTGAAGGATTATCCAAGCTCCTGATTCTCTTTGCTATCAACTTATCAAGAGTATTTACTTCTCAAACTCATCCTTTTTACTGGCCAGGGTAGGACAAAATCCTTCATGGACTTAGAGTAGCTTGTACAAAGGTCTTCAGAAGATCAAACCACACTTGTATTGGACTGTTATAAACGGGGAGCAAATCAGGATTTGTGAGGATGCTTGGGTGATAGGCTTACCAAATGGTTTAATTGCCTCTCCCAAACCTAGCTCCTCACATATCAAAGTGTTTATTGATCTTACGGTTCCCCAAAACAATATCTGAAACCACTAGCTACTCAATGACCTCTTTTCTAGTGAGGAGATAGAATAGATTAATAGGATCAAACCAAGAAGTAATAGTGGCAGGGGCAAGATTGTTTGGGTCCTTGACAAGTCAGGGAAGTATACAATTAAACAATATTATCATTTCTTCAAAGATTACCCTCATGATAATATTTTTTTAATAAAAAAGTTTTGGCATAGGTTATGGAAACTTGAAGTCTTTCCAACGATTAAAATTTCTTGTGGTGGGAAATCAATGATGCCTTATCTACTGCAAAAAACATAAGCAAGCATAATATTATCGAAGACCAAAGTTGAAAGATTTGTCACACTCTAATAGAGGACACTCAGCATGTCCTGTTTACCTGCCCCTATGCTCGGGCAACATGTTTCAGATCCTCCCTCAGTATTGATCCTAACATATCCTCATTTCTAGATATGAAATCTTGACTGTTGCAAACTATAAAGGCCATCGACGAGTCAGACCAAGTGGACTTACTACCCAAAATTGCCTTTACTTGCTGGTAGTTGTTGATTATTAGAAATGAGCACCATTTTGATAGGGTTACTCTGACCCTTGCAGCACATGGACCAAATGTTGGAACAAGTTCATGGAGTACAACAATTTAAAGATGGATGATCAAGCACCTACTACTATGCCCATCTCTCAGTGTTGGCGCCTATCCGACCCTTCGACCATCAAAATTAATGTGGATGCTTCTTGGATTTCCCATTCCTCCCCTTCTGGTATCGCTGCACTTGCAAGAGACCATCATGGGAGGATCATCAACCTAGAAGGCAAAAAGCCTGTTATTAATCAGCTGCTGATGTGAATTGTCCGCCATCAGTGAGGCTGCTTCCTTGATCAAGCAGTGCTACCCTTTTGTCCATTCCGCGATGAGTCAGATTGCAAATTGGTGGTCGATTTCCTCACCAACACTTCCACCACAATCGATTGGATGTTGGAGAACAAAGCTCTCGAGATTCAATCCTTAATTTTGAGTTTACATCTATGTAAACTAGTCTACAACCCAAGGAGTGCCAATCTTGTGGCTGACTGGGTTACGAAGGCTGTTAATTTACCCTTTTGCTTAGAGGATCTCGTTTACGATCCTCCATCTTAGCTGGCACAGCTCCTATTGTATGATTTTGATCCTAATTAATGTTAATTCGCCTTTTCCCTCAAAAACTGCATAGTAACTGAGTGAAAAAGGTTCCGTAGTATAATTAAAATGAAGTCTGGCCTTAAAAGAAATGACTCATCAAAAGTAATTTATTCGCATCAGTGAACCGAAGTAGAAGAAAGACACCACTCTCAGGTTGTGGCTTTCCATAGCTTGGCATAAGCCACTCTCATACACCACTCTCAGGTTAAGAAAACAGGGTATCGTCCAAATGTAGGAACCTTGTTCAATTGATATTCCACTCCTATCTATTGTTTTTCATAATCCACTAAATTTTTCATCATTTTAATACGCCATAAAATTATCTTTTAGATTAGTATATCATAGAATTCATGGTTTATTCGGGGAGTGGATGGATCATCGAGAGCCTTCACTTCTTAAAAATTGTAGGTTTTGAGATATAATCGATGAGTTGAAATAGTGGAATAAATAAGAATATTATTGACAATATAATAGTTACAACATTTTTTTGAGAATTCAATTTGATGGCCGTAACATAATATATAGACGTGTATGGTTAAGTATAATTTAATATATTGATATGTACCACTTATTATGGAAATTTTTTCATCAATTCTCAAAAACATGCTTTTTTCCCTCTTATCTATCTCTCATTTCTATCATCTCTTCCTTTCCTCCAAATTTTAATCTTGTTGGACATTCTTTCACAAATTAGGTTCATTACATTCTCATGCCATGGAAGCCGCTCGTGGATTTTCCGCTCTTCCTTAACTTCTTCCTACCTACCTCTCTGTATCCATCTGAATCTTGTGAGGCAACAATAACTAACTAACCCACAAAAAAAAACAAAAACAAAAACAAAAGAACAGTAGATAAACAACCTCGATTTGTGGGTACTATATACGCAGCAGCACAGGGATAACAATGGCAACCAAGAAACCAGGTGATGACGCTTATGGTTTATTATCACAGGCAATACTATGATATTGCATTTTATTTTTTCAAACCCATGAACCATTTAATCCAGAAATATTCCCATTTTTATTCCAATTGTGAAATCAAAATCACATTTTCTAGATTTCTTTCCTACTTGTCTTTAGTGTGTACTACGAAGGCAGTTGTATACCCCCATGTATATTTCATATTCAATCAAGGGATGGCCTCGGCTTGTGGGCAATTGTGGCTGTAGAAGTTCCACCTGCTATACTAGTATATATAAATAGAGAAGAAAACCAAGCATAAGTGGCCAACCCATGCACCTACTGTTCTAAAAAAAAACCCATACACCTACTGTGTTCCAAAACTAGCAAACCCACAGAAAAAAGAAAAAGAAATGAAGATGAAAAACATCAATATGTTGTTTTCTCTTGCTGTAATCATATACGGCAGCAGCACCAATGGTGCTATGGCAAGAGAGAATCTCCAGGTAATGACGGCAATGAAATTAATCTGGAAATCAGATTTCGAATTGTATCTTTTTTGTTGTGCATGATGTAGTTAATCTTGTAAGCTAAATAATGCACAACCAAAATTTTGTAATCTAGAAATCAGTTCGTGCGCCAGCTTCAAGTAGCGTGCGCCAGGTCTTCGCATTTTTCCTCTTCGAGTGCATCTGGTTATCTGAGTGAATGGTCGTCTGAGTAACGGATACTTGGCATACGCTATAGAGGCATGGCATGCGCCAGCTTCTCATGATGTTATCTCGGCAGGAGAAACACAAGTGTTATGGATCTATTGATGTTTGAGGAGGCTTTGGTAGGAAAGTGTCAACAAATATTGCGAGCAGAGATTGAGCCATTGCACCGAAGAATGGATGCCATAGAGAACTCTCGCACAAGGCAACAACCAAGAGGTAAACTACATGCACAAAGGAGTAGAGTACCTAATGGAGGGTCAAGCGGAGCTGATTCTATCTCTGAGAGGAGACGTCGAATTACCACAAGGGACAATGAAGACTAGTGGAAGGAATTTGAAGCTTGTTTGGCTAGACATATTTACTTATATTAAAAAGAAGTTGGTAAAGCACATCATAAGAACATCTTTTAAGCTAAGAGTGAACTTGAGGAGAAGGTATGTTCTAATATCAACATTACTTCTGATCAGATTGTTGAAGATGTTTTGACATGGGAGGAATTTGGTGAATTTTCCAATGATTTATTTGATGGAGATGGTTTTGATGAGCATGACATGTCTTTTTTTTACTTGAGAGATTTGTTTGACGAATCAGAAGTTATGAAATTTGATCACATAAGGAGGCACCTTGTTACTATTGTTGGTGAACATGACGAACTTGTTGTTACTAATGACAAGGAAGAGGTTCAGCCCATATCTTACATGTCTCCAGATTTTGTTATTGAATATTTTGATCATATTGACTTTTAGGAGTTGACGAGTATCATTATGCTAGAGGCTCAATATTGCTCAACTTGTGGAATAATCTGAGGTTTAAAGAAAGGTTTGTGTGAACAAGTATGTTCTTGGCTTTCCGATTGGAGACGACATCCTACTTTTTATGCTCAAAGTATTTATTCAGTTGGAGTGGGAGATATCAAGTGCAGCCACAAAGTTCAAAGAATAATCCTTATTCCTGCAATATGATTCATCCGAGAATGCATTGCATATGCAAGGATTTGAGGACAAATCCCTTTCAAGAGGAGGGGAATGATATGAATCTGATGGGCCAGATGTTCCAAGCTGAATTTAATGCAAGTTTGTGCAAGTCCAAGGATGTCTATGAAGCCCATTCAAAGCCCTTGCACGTCAGTGAAGCTATTTAGGAAGTTATTTGCTCTCAGATTTTGTTTTGGAGAGTTTGAAGCTAATTTGGAAGCTTAGGATGCACACAATCTTCTGGAATCATGCAAGGACAAATTTCAACCTATTTAGTCCATCCATCTACTTGTTTAGGACGTGCAATATTAGTTATTCTATTAGATATTATCTATTTAGATTACTTCGTGTTTAGTAGATTACAATCTGACTAGAATTCACCTATTTAGGAATAAGTATAATTTGGTCAGATTGCAAGCTCCTTTTTAGGAGTTATATTGTTTAGGAACGTTAGAAGACTTTGTAGCCTATATAAAGGCATCTTAGCATAATAAAACGTGGACTCCAATATATGAATTCATTCTGAATATTATAAATCTTTGACTTAGTGAGTTTTTATAACTCTTCTTGTTCTTGCCTAAGCTTGTGTGTCGTTTAGCTTGAACTTTATCTTCACTGATCAAAGGAGTTTCCCACCCTCATTTGTGGCATGATTCGACCTTGACTTGAGGTTCTCAAATTGTTTGTGGCTCGGGTTGAGGCTCTTTTGTCGAGGTTCTTGTTGGATCAGTTCGTGGGTTTGAAGTCTACCTTTATTCTAAGCAACAATAGATCCATAACACTTGTGTTTCTCCTGCCGAGATCATATCATGAGAAGCTTGTGCATGCCATGCCTCTATGGCATATGCCAAGTATCTGTTACTCAGACGACCATTCACTCAGATGACCAGATGCACTCAAAGAGGAAAAATGAGAAGACCTGGCGTACGCCACTTGAAGCTGGCGCACGCCACTTGAAGCTGGCACATGCTAGACCAGACGAATAGAAGAAAAATAAAGATGAGTGTTGGACAAGGGCAGTTTAGAGCTTTCTGAAGGAAAAGGGGACAATGGCTGACTCTTTTTAGATATTTTTAGGTTAGATATTTTAGTAGATAAGTTAGATTAGATATTTAGTTTACTATTCTATTAGTTGCTTAGTATATATGCTAGTTTTGCTTTGTAAACTAAAAGAGAAGAACTTTGGACAAAAATACAGAAATAAAAGTTAGTTTTTGGTAGAAGAACGTGGACTTATAGAGGGGGAGCTCGAGAGTCTTGATAACTCTCCCTCCCTTTTACTCTTTGTCTTTGATTAATACTTTGTGTTTATATAAATATGAGTGAGTAGTTTGATGTGAGTTATGTGCCTTAATGCCTTGTATGTAGCCACGGTTTAGAGGGGTTAATATGTGTAGGAACATGTTCTTATTAATGAGCTTCATGCCATGCTTTGACTTGTTTGATCACCAAGTTATTGTACTTAGTCAAATCTTGAGACCAAAAGGAGATAGGTTTGATAGAAATGTTAGTTTGATGATCTGTTGTTTTGATAGAAGAGAAATCTTTCTTAGTTACTGAATGTGCTTGGAGTGATATGCATAGTTGGTTCTTGATTGAGTTTAGTTGGTTGGTGGGGTCGAAAGAACATATTTAGCCTTCTAGGCTTGGTTAGGGTCAATTTAGATAAATTGCCTATGAAATACTCGTACCATGTCACATACTTTGTATACCCCCTGAATCACTTGGTTATATTGATTTTTAAGGTACTTAGCTCGCTTTTAGTTTTTTAGCTATTGATAATCTGTTATGTGTTATAAATTGTTTATGTGCTTGTTCTTATGCTCTTGATGTTTGATGTTTAAGACTTTAGATCACTTAAGTTCAACTACAAACTTCATAATCTGATCCTAGTTGGTTTGTAAACCTTAGAGTAGGCCTAACACCTCAATCTATGTGGATTGACAACCCTACTTACTCTTATTACAAATTCGCTGCAACTTTGCTGTTAAACTGGCGCACGCCACCCTAGTTGGTCCACCTAGATTTGTTAGTTTGTTATCTTTTGGTCGTGCTAGGTGATGATTGGCATGTGCCAGAGCATCGGGCTGGTCTAAGGGTAGCGCATGCCATCCATCTCTAGCATATGCCAGGCAGACCTTATAAACGACCGATTGTCCATTGTTAAGTAGAATTACAGTAGCACTTTTATCTAGAGTTGCGGAGACGTTGGTCAATTGGCGCCATTGCTGGGGATTGAGAATTTAGACTCTCTATTTGGTTTACGAACTAGGATCAGTATATATTAGTATTTTTTATTTTTATTTTTTGTTATTTTTCATTTACTTCTTGACCAAGTAACTTGTCTTGCTTGACAAGTTACGTGTATGCCATTAACCCGTTCAACCAATATTTCTCCATTGGAGATTGAAGAAGAAATAACGTGGTTAGAAAGGTTATTGCGTAGGGAGAGACAAGAAAAAGAAAGAATGGACCAAAGGCAAGAGGGTCAAGGGGCTGGAGTACATTCCCCTAGACATTCTCTAATAGACCATGGGAGATCGACATACGAAGGAGAAAAAACTGGAATCCAACGGCCAGCTATTGAAGCTAACTACTTTGAAATTAAGCCGACCATGATTCATATGATTCAAGCTTTAGGTCAGTTCTATGGTTTACCTAATGAAGATCCCAATGAACATCTGGGGAACTTTTTGGAATTAGCTGATAATTTTAAGTATCCTGGAGCGTCTGATGATGCTATTGAGATTAGAATGTTTCCTTATACGTTAAGGGATAAGGCTAAGTTATGGTATAAGTAGCTTAAGGGTACTCCAATAACCGCGTGGGAGCAATTAGCAAATGCATTCCTTGACAAATACTTCCCCTACTCAAAGACTAGCAAGCTTGTTAAGGAGATCACAAACTTTGAACAATATGAAGGGGAGTCTTTGTGTGAAACATGGGAGAGATTTAAGGAATTACAACAAAAATGCCCGCACCATGGTTTATCTGAGGAGTCTCTTCTTAAGACTTTTTATTTTAGCCTGTTGCTAACAACTATGGGAAACGTTGATTTAGAGTCCAATGGAAACTTTCTGAGAAAGGAAAGGGATGAAGCCCATAGTATTTTGGAAGAGCTGGCAGCAACAAATAGGATAATCACAAATGAGAGAAAGAAATAACGCATTAGAGAGTTAAGGGAGTTAACTGAGCGGAGTGAGAAAAAAGGAATTATTAAACTTGATTCTTCCTTGTCTTTTCAACCACAATTAGATTTGATGGCAAAGCAATTACGCGATTTGACTCTAAACAAAATTGAAGATGTTGCTTTACAATAGCATTGCGAAGCTTGTGGTAACTCTGGCCACGAGATTAGTCAATGTGCGATGATGAGCCAATCTACAGAGTAGGTCAACTTTGTGAGTGGTCAAGGACAAGAAGGAAACCAAATGGTAAACAACCCATATTCCTATACATACAATCCTGATTGGAGAAACCACCCTAACTTCTCATGGAAAGATAGAAACAATGATGACAGTATGGCAATTGTTCCTGATAAAGGAATGCCTTTACGCCTCTCACAACAAGGACCACCTGGTTTCAACCACGTGGATTCTTGCTAGAAAGAATGATAGCACTTGAGGAAACATTTGACAAGGTTGAGAAGTTCATCCAATAAATGGGAGACTCATCCAACAACCAAAGTCAAATCTTGAAGGCACTAGCAGCCCAGGAAGCAAGGCAGAACAACTTAGAACAGTTTATTAAAGGGCAAGCTACTGCCATGCGTAACATGGAAGTACAACTTTGGAAAATTGCAAAGACAAATGCACATAGAGCATCTGGCTCTCTCCCAAGTTCTACTGAAGTAAATCTTCGAGGCCAAGTTAATGCAATCACCTTAAGAAGTGGCAAGGAATTAGCTTCTCAAAAAGTCAAAGAGAAGGCTAAGGAAAGGTTGTGGAAAATCTAAACAAGGATACGGAGGAAGAAGCTCTAAAGAAAAAGGTCCCACAAGAAGAAATTGCAAAGGAAGAAGAAGTTTACGTACCACCACCACCAATAGTCCCCATTCTGCCTTATCCTTAGAGGGTTAAGTGAAAGTCGGGGATGGATGAAAAATTTCTACGTTTCAAGGAGAAAATGAAGAACGTTCAGATTAGCGTCTCTTTTCTAGAGATGCTAGATCAAGTACCACACTATGCCAAGTTTCTAAAGGAACTCATCACTAAGAAGTGAAAATGGGAAGATGGAGAGACAATTACCCTTACGGCTAGTTGTAGCTCTGTAATCTCAAAAAATCTTCCAATGAAGCTAAAAGATCTGGGGAGTTTTATAATTCCTTGTTTCATTGGTGAAACTGAGTTTCTTAAATATCTTTGGGATTTAGGCACAAGTATCAACTTGATGCCTTTGTCTACATTTCAAAAACTAGGTTTGTGTGAAGTTAAACCAACTTCTATGCTTCTCCAGTTAGCAGACCAAACAATTAAGAAACTATTCGGTGTGGTTAAGGATGTCCTAGTTAAGATTGTGATGTGATCTCGATAGGAGAAATACAATTATACGGATCTATTATTGCTTAGGATGGAGTAGACTTCAAACCCATGAACTAAACCAGCAAGAACCTCGGTAAAAGAGCCTCAACCCGAGCCAAAAGCAATCTGAGAACCTCAAGTCAAGGTCGAATCATGCCACAAACAAGTATGGAAGTCTTGTTTGATAAGTGAAGATAAGTTCAAGCTAAACAACACACAAGCTTAGGCAAGAACGAGCTGAGTTAACAAAACTCACTAAGTCAAAGACTTATAATATTCAGAAGAATTCATATATTGGGGTCCACGTTTTATTATGCTAGGAGTCCTTTATATAGGCTCCAAAAGTCTTTAAACATTCCTAAACGATCTAACTCCTAAAAAGGAGCTTGCAATCTGACCAAATTATACTTAATCCTAAATAGGTGAATTCTGATCAGATTGTAATCTACTAAACAAGAAACAATCTTAACATATAATATCTAATAAATATAAATAGATGCATGTCCTAAACAAGATGATGCACGTCCCAAATAGGAAGATCTTCACGTCCAAAATAGGCTGGTCTTCACACTCGCATTCTAGGCATCCCAAATAGGTGCTATGCATCCAAAATAGGTTAATGGATGTCTAAAATAGGTTCACACACGTCCATGCATGGTTCCAGAATAATATGTACTTGCTAAGCTTCCAAAATAGCTTCAAACTCTCCAAAATGAAATCTGCAAGCAAGTAACTTCCTAAATAGCTTCATGAATGTGCATGGGCTTCCCATGGGCTTCTTGGACGTCCTCACTCTTGCATAAACTCATTAGACTTCAGATCAAAACTTCTAACCTAGCAGATTCATATCATTCCCCTTCTCTTGAAAGGGATTTATCCTCAAATCCTTGCATATTCCATGCAATAATAAGCGAATAACACTGCTAGAACAAGGATTAACCTTTGAATTTCGTGGTTGCACTTGATATCTTCCACTCCAAGTGAATAAATACTTTGAGCGTAAGTAATAAGACATCATCTTCATTCTGAAAGCTAAGAACATACTTGTTCACACAACCCTTTCTTTAAACTTCAAACTATTCCACAAGTTAACCAATACTGAGCCTTCAACATAATCATACTTATCAACTCCTAAGAAGTCAATATGATCAACATGTTCAATAATATAATCTGGAGACATGTAAGATATTGGTAGAATCTCTTCCTTGTCAATGGCAACATCATGTTCATCATGTTCATCAATAATAGTAATCATGCGCCTCTTTAGGGGAATAACTTCCATAACTTTAGATTCATCAAACAAATCTCTCAAGTAGAGAAGTGACATGTCATGCTCATCAAAACCATCTCCATCAAATAAATCATTGAAAAACTTACCAAATTCCTCCCATGTCAAAACATATTCAATATTCTGATCAGAACAACATACCTTCTCCTCAGCTTTGCACTTAGCTTGAAAGATGTTCTTATGTCATCCTTCATCAATTTTTTTTAAATACAAGTCAAATCCTATAACCAAATCAGCTTTAAGTTTCTCCCAATGGTCATCTCCTCGTCACCTTGCCTCTATATGTTTGCGATTAATGCTCAGCCTCCTAAGACTCCTTGTAGAGCCTATGTCTTTATCTTAATCAGATTCATCTCCACTTGACCCTCCAATAGGTGCTCTACTCCTTTGTGCATGAAATTTGCCTCTTGGTTGTTGCCTTCTGTGAGAGTTCTCTATGGCATCCATTCTTTGGTGCAATGGCTCAATCTCCTCTTGCAATATTTGTTGGCACTTTCCTACCAAGACCTCCACAAATACCTTTAAATCAACATTGCCTAAAGTTTGGCCTTCCCAAAACATGTTGCTGCGAAAAAATTCGTTTCCTTTTTTTTCTCTCTTTTCTTTTCCTCTTTTGTTTTCTGTTTCCTCTTTTTTGGTTTCTTTTCTTTTTTTCCTTTTTTTTGTTTTTCTTTCTGGAACTAAATAAACAAACTAGAAACTGAATACAATGGAATAAAGAATGAAAATTAAAGATAGATAGCCTAAACAACATGCCGTAGCTCTGATACCAAATGATGTGATCTTGGCAAGAGAAACATGAATTGCACGGATCTATTGTTGTCTAGAATGGATGAGACTTCGAATCCATGAACTGAGCCAGCTAGAACCTCGAAAAAAGAGCCTCAATCCAAGCCACGAACATTTGGAATTTAATTGAGTCTTTTTAGACAAGTGAGTTTGATAACTCTTTGTTCTTGCTTTGAGCTGGTGTGATAGGTTTGAACGTTCTTTCATTTATCAAGCGAGTTAACCATCCTCATTTGTGGCGTGATTTGATGATACTTGGAGTTCTCAGATTGTTCGTGGCTTGAGTTGAGGCTCTTATGCCAAGGTTCTAGCTGGCTCAGTTCGTGGGTTTGAAGTCTCATCCATTCTAGACAATAATAGATCTGTGCAATTTGTATTTCTCCTGCCAAGATCACATTAGATTGACAAGTTCATCTTTCCAGTTGACTTTGTGGTTCTAGATTTCTTTGACTTTTATGGTCCACTAATTTATGGAAGACTATTCCTCAACACTGGTCATGCATTGGTAGATGTGCATAATGGTAAATTGGTGCTAAGAATTGGAGATGAGAAGGTTGTGTTTAACATGACAAGTGTTATGCGCCATCCTCTTGATGAAGGGGTGTGCATAAAAATTGATATTGTAGATGAGTATATCCTCGAGTTCTGCAAGGAGAACATCTCTAGAATTGAGGATAAAGAACTAGAGAAAGAAGAGGAGGATATTGTGGAAGAAATTAAGGAGGAAATTGACAAGAAAGGTCTACTTGAGGAGCTCGAAATTCACTTGAAATATCATACTTTACCCTCCATTGTAAAAGCTCCTTCCTTAGAATTGAAAGAGCTACCCTTGCATCTAAGATATGCTTTCTTAATAGATGGAGGGAGATTACTAATTATTATATCGAATAAGCTCACTAAGGAAGAAGAAGAGAAAATGCTCACAGTTGTGAACAAACAGATTAAAGATATTGCTTAGCAAATATCTGATATCAAGGGTATAAGCCCAGAAATTATGATGCACCATATTCATATGGAGGATGGAGCAAGGCCAAGAGTAGACCGATAAAGGAGACTTAATCCTAACATGAAAGAGGTTGTTAAGAAGGAAGTGATTAAACTCCTCAAAGCAGAAATTATCTATCCGATGTCGGATAGTGAATGGGTTAGCCCAATACATTGTGTTCCCAAAAAGGGGGAATGACTGTTGTGATAAATGAAGAAGGGGAGCTCATTCCAACAAGAACTGTGAACGGATAGAGAGTGTGTGTCAATTACCATAAATTGAATGACACCACACGCAAAGATCATTTCCCACTTCCATTTATTGATCAAATATTGGAGAGGATAGCGGGGTATTCTTATTATTACTTTTTGGATAGTTACTCTGGTTACAACCAAATTGCAATATACCTCATAGATCAAGAGAAGACATCTTTCACATGTCCCTTTGGTATTTTTGCATATCGCAGAATGCCTTTTGGATTAAGTTGTGCCCCAGCAACGTTTCAACATTACATGGAATCTATCTTTTGGGAGATAAATGAGAAGATTATGAAAATCTTCATGGATGACTTCTCTATTTTTGGAGACTCATTTGATCATTGTCTTGAAAACCTAGACAAAGTGTTGAAGAGATGTGAGGAAAAGAACCTTGTGCTCAATTGGGAAAAGTGCCATTTTATGGTAGACAAAGGAATATTCCTAGGGCACAAGATTTTTAGAACTTGTATGAAAGTAGATAGAGCTAAAACTAAAGCGATAGAGAAAATAGATGCACCAACCACCATTAAAAGAGTTAGAGCATTTCTGGGTCATGCCGGATTTTACAGAAGATTCATCAAGAAGTTCTCTCTAATTGTTAAGCCTCTAACAAATTTACTGGTTAAGGATGTATCCTTTAACTTTGATGAGCACTGCCTTAAGGCATTTGATGATCTAAAGAAAGCTCTTATCACAGCTCCAGTGATTTCATCACTGGACTGGAAACTTCCATTCGAAATGATGTGTGACGCAAGTGATCTAGCTTTGGGGTGTGTGCTTAGACAAAAGAAAGAGGGAAAGCTCCATATCATCTACTATGCTAGTAGAGTATTGACAGGAGCTCAACTCAGTTATACAACCACAGAGAAAGAGATGCTTGCAGTTGTTTACATATGTGACAAATTCAAACCGTACTTACTTAGTTCGAAAGTTATAATTTACACTGACCATGTAGCTTTAAGATATCTTTCCTCAAAGCAAGATGCTAAACCTCGCTTGACGCGCTGGATTTCGTTACTACAAGAATTTGACTTGTCCATTAAGGACAAGAAAGGAGCGGAAAATGTTATCGCTGATTATCTATCTAGATTAGAGAAAAGCAACGGGATGGAGATTGAAGAGAATATACAAGAAGAGTTTTTGGATGAAATTCTTATGACAATGAGTAGAGTAGAAGCTCCCTGGTTGCAGATTATGCCAACTTTTTAGTTGGAGGAATTATTCCGACAGATTTGAGTTATTCCCAAAGAAAGAAATTTCTACAGGATGTTCGGATGTATGTTTGGGATGATCCTTACCTTTTCAAGAGGTATAGTGACGGGGTTCTTTGACGTTGCATTTCTAGTTGGGAAGTAGCAAATATTTTAGAGCAATGTCATAACACTGCCTACTTAGGTCATTATGGAGCTTCAAGAACTGCATCTCGAGTCTTCGAATATGGTTTCTATTGGCCTTTCATCTTCAAGGATGCACATAGTTATGTAGAGCAGTGTGACCACTACTAAAGAATGAGAAATATCTCAAAAAGGAATGAGAAGTCGTTATCTGGAATTTTAGAGATTGAGCTCTTTGATGTTTGGGGATTGGATTTCATGGGTCCTTTCCCAACATCATATGGTAACAAGTATATCTTGGTAGGAGTAGACTACGTTTCAAAGTGGGTAAAAGCTTTGGCATCACCAATAAATGATGCCAGAGTCGTTATCCGATTTTTGAAGAAGCTCTTTTCAAGATTTGGGGTGCCACGAGTAATAATCAGCAATGGTGAGTCACATTTCTGCAACAAGCAATTTGAAGTCCTGCTCAAATGATATAGGGTGACGCACAAGGTGGCAACACCTTATCATCCCCAAACTAGTGGACAAGTTGAGCTATCAAATGGAGAGCTCAAGAAAATCTTAGAAAGGACGGTCAGAACAAAAAGGAAGGATTGGTCGAACAAGCTCGATGATGCCTTATGGGCTTATCGCATGGCATTTAGGACACCAATAGGAATGTTGCCATATAGGCTTGTTTATGGCAAAGCATGCCATCTTCCAGTAGAGCTTGAGCATCGTGCATTCTGGGCCATTAAAACCCTTAATTATAATTACAAAAAGGCCAGAGAACGCAGAATCCTCCAACTTGAAGAGTTGGATGAAATGTAAGACTTGGCATTCGAAAGCTTAAGACTTTACAAGGAAAAGACCAAAAGAAGACATGATGCCCTTATCATTAAGAAAGATTTTAAGGAGGGGTAGCATGTTCTTCTCTATAACTCGCGACTACGACTCTTTCCAAGGAAGCTCAAATCCAAGTGGAGCGGCCCTTACCAAATTGTTAAAGTGTTCCCTTTCGGAGCACTTGATTTGAAAAATAGCAACGGAATAGTCTTTCGAGTCAATGGCCAATGATGCAAAATTACATTAGAGGGGGCGATATTAATCAAGATGCAGAGGTGCAATCAATTAATATGCCATCAAGTGCTTGACCTTTTGAAACAAAGTAAGGCTCTTTTACCTGCAGAGAATAAAAAATAGGATGTTTTGTGCTAAGTATATTTGTCTAGTCAGTGTCTTATTTACTAGGAAGATCCTAATTGACATTTGTCTCATCATTCTCCATTGAGCACAAGAGACCTTGAGAATTGAGAGACGAGAAGAAAATTTCTTGAGACACACTAGAGGAACATCAAAGAGTACCTTCAAGAGGAGGATGAAGAGATTTGAATTTTGTCCAAGGTCCGAAAAATTGGAACATGATGGGAAATGTAGCAAGAATAGCACTAACTCGCAAAATGAGAGTACCGTGCTACTACGTAGTGACCCTATTAGGCTTAAAGCCAAAAAGGTTGCATGAAGAGGTAGTTGCAAACATCCAAGTTGTACCTTTGACCCATGCAGATGGGGCCTCTGGTTTTCAAGCTTTCCAAAAATGCAGCGTACATAAAAGCCAAAAAAATTAAATTAGATTAGAAGTATTTTTCTTATGTTTATTATATTAGTTTTAGTATTTATATCCTAGGTGTTAAGTTTTTGCGAAGTGTACATATGGCGCATGCCATATCTTATGAACACAGAGGTTCTGATACGCTAGAGTTATGCAAAAGGAGGAAGCTGGGGCACGCCAACGGACTTGGCGTACGCCAAGTTTGAGCAGAATCGACTATAAAGTTCTCGGGCAGTCGAGTCTCTTCATAAATTTTGAAATTCCAAAAATTCCTGCCTTCTGAAACTTCCAACTTTCACGAGCCCAACACTCCCAAATCATTTAACTCGCACTTTCCAAGGTCCAAAACAAAGTTTGCAATGGTGGATGCTACACGATCTAGCCAGATTCCATGCGGAGATAAGAGGAAGTGCCAAAGAAACCCTTTGCCTTCTCCTCCTGGATCTCCACCTCAAGACATCCGCGGATGCTACAATGCTCCCTTTGCAATCTTCCACGATTGGGAGGGAGAGAGGTATCAAAAATTTTCTCGCCTTAGTGCCCTTAGTCATTTTACGATTGATTGGGAAGATATGCAGAAACTAGGGGTATATAGACAACTGTGGTCAGCTTTTAGGAAACTAGGATGGAGGTATTTTGAGAACAGAGAGATTATGGCTAGGCAAGAATTAGTGTTAGAGTTCTATTGTACGTTGCAGGTTGTGGCTAACAGACAATCATTTACTGCACGTGTATTTGACACTAATTTTAGCATGGATGAGGTTGAGTTCAATGACCTTTTCAGCCTTAAGGCTGGACCAGGTATATTAGACTTCTCTCCCACTAGTTAGGCCCATCGGGCATAGTACAAGATCATAGGATTTGAGAGATACGAGTTCGGGAAGGTGCCTAATGCGCTGATTAGAAAACTATATCTAGGTATCCTCCATGCTTTATGACTCTGACCATTAGTGGTCAATGGGGAGAGTCTAAAGTCTTTCGATCTCAGCTATATGCCATATATTGCCTACGCCATGATGTTCCCTTTAGCACCTTTGCTATGATCATCGAATGCTTTGCTAAATCCATTAGCGATAGAGAACCTAGGAATCTGTACTTAGGTTATATTTTTTCCTACATTGCACATTACCATTTTTCAAGGCAGTTTGCAGATTTTTGTGGAATAATTTTGGAGCCAGTGCTGCTCGGCATCGAGAAGCTCCACATAAGCAAGCTGATAAAGAAGACGATGACCGATGGAGTTAAGGTCATCGAGTACAAGCCTTGGTAGGAGAGACAGGTAGTCCAGATACGCCTTGGGGCACCAGGTAGGTGCCAGCATAGAGAGAGGAGCAGCAGGAGCAGGCAAGCCCAGGCCATCAGTGCCAGACCCAGCATAATGATGCAGGGTCGAGTTATCAGGTGCTTGACTCGCAGTCAGATATTTAGTTTTTACATGACCAATTAGCTGCGATGCAAGTATAGCTACATGGTCACGGAGAGGAGCTTCATGGATACGGCATGCAATTGTAGGACTATAGAGTTAGCAATACAACTGAATAGGACTGCCAATATGACTATAATGCTCGTATGGAGGCCGAGCTTAGAGCTCAGAGAGAGAAGCAAAGGGCATTCTATGCCGATCAGAGAGCTCACATTGCATTCTAGAGGGAGCATTACGAGCAGCAGCGAGTGCACGCTGAGTGGATGCACACCTGGGCAGAGAACTTTGGTAGCGGTTTCATGTTCCCACCACCACCTCCTCCAGCTTTGATGATTGACGAGGAGCTCTTATTTCTTTACTTTTGTATTTTTCTTTATTTATTTTCTTTGTTTGTTTATTTTCTTGTATTTTGACTCTATTTTTGAGTTTTGTGTGTTTGTAACTCATTTAATGATTGTGTTATGCTACTAGACGGTGATCCTATTAGGTTTAAAGCTGAAAAGGTCACAAGAAGGTAGTCTACATAACAAGTCGTTAGTGAGTTATTATGTTGCATGTTTGTTTGTGTATGTATGTTTTAAGATTGGCTTTTCATATTTTTAGTGACTTGGTATGGAAGCATTCCCATTTTGAGCTCTTCAGGGTTCAATCTCCTTGATGCTTCTTAACGTACTAGGTCATCAAGATAAAATTATCTCACATATTTTTTCTTTTAGATTAGGTGCTTATTAGTATCTTAAACACCTTGAGGACAATGTGTCATTCAAGTGTGGGGGAGGGTTCCTTCTCGGAATCTTTCTTTTAGGTTGTTTAGTATGTCAGCATGTTAGGTTATTTTGTTTAGGTTTAGACTTGGCATGAATTTTTAAAAAATTTGATCCCCTCAAAAATTTTCAACTTGTGTTAGAATTTTATCATTTTCTTAGTTAGGAATTTAATTCGAGCACAAAGCCTAGGAATTGGGTAGAAATCTTGCACTCTGTTATTTAGATTAGTGGTTTCACTATGTAGACTAGACTAAAGGGTTGATGAGTGTACCTTGTAAGTATTTGAGCCAAAGAAAGAGACATCTGTCTCTATATTTTTCATGAGGTGCTTACTTAGTCAGTTGATCGAGGTATCCTACTAGTACTTATCGTAGTCTAGGTTGCGTGGAAGTTAGTGAGAAGATAGTGGCATTCTTTGGCATTGAGCCTAGAGCTTTAGAGATAAAATCCCTATTATATCTGTTGTTTAAACCATTTGAGCCTAGCCTTTTTTTGATCGTAGATTAGGAAGCCAACTACAAACTTTATATCATCCATCTTCCTTACCTTTGATCATCCGATTCAAGAACTTATAGGTTGATATGTGTATTGTATTTAGTTGGTAGCTTTGGTTTCATTTGGTTTATATCTGTTGGGATGTGGTAGTATGACAGTGTTAGAAGCCGATTTTTTGCCTAGAACATGCTAAGTTTGTAAAGTTTGTGAATGTGTGGTAAAAAAAAGAGAGAAAAAGAAGTGAAAAAGAATGTGTATTTGAATAAGGCATGTGGTCTAGGCAATACCTGTGCTTCTCAGTCTTAGGAAATTGGGATATTTGGAGAGTGTGCTTATTTATGTTATATATGTGAGGATGTTTAGATTAGACGAGTAATTAGTTACATTTGTGACATGTCCTCGGATTGGGTGGTTTAGCCACTATCCACATATTATACCTCACCTTTACCTTAAGTCCCATTACAACCCGATGAAAAGACCCCCTGATCATTAGCAACCATTGCAATTTTTAGATAACACTCAGTAGGACATAGGATGCTTTGAGTACATTGACATGTATGCGAGTGATAGGAAGTTGACTATATAGATATGAGTGAAACACTTGTCTATCCTCGTGCGGTCAAACTTCTAGTGTCTTTTATGTAGAGTTAACAATTGTTTAAACAATTGAGTGCTGAGGTGCCTACTAGTTTGTTGTGCTTTATGTTATGGATTTAAGAACTAACTTAGAGTATGATTTAATTGTGATGCGAGTTGATGTTTTTGAGGGAAGTTAAGTGTTGATCTATTCATGCTATTTCTTTACATTATTTTGTGTTTGTTTGTATTTGATTTTGGTTTAGTTTGTCCGCATTTTGAGTTTTTGCTTGGGGACACGCAAAGATTCAAGTATGGGGTTGTGATGAGTGTCAAAAATACTCATTATTTATGTCCTTTTAGTTGATCGTTCTTAGTATTTTAGGTTGATTTAGTTAGATTTTAGTTGTCTTAGTGTTACTTTTTATTCATTGTGTGTTTATGTTAAGTTTATTGTTTTTCATTATGTTTGCTTATTTTTAAGAGAATATTTGAGGAGAAGTGGAGGACGTTCGAGCAGACACGCGAAGGTATGGATGAGAAGGAAGTTCAAATGCCAAGGCGTGCTTATCACGAAAAGTTGGTGCACGCCATGCCTCTATGGCGCACGCCAAGTATCCGTTACTCAGATGACCATTCACTCAGAAAACCAGATGTACTAGAAGAGGGAAAATGCGAAGACTCGGTGCACGCCACTTGAAGCTGGTGCACGCCAGACTAGACGGACAGAAGAAAAATAAAGATGAGTGTTGGACAAACAAATGGCAAGACTTGACAAGGGCAGTTTAGAGCTTTCTGAAGGAAAGGGGGACAATGGTTGACTCTTTTTAGATATTTTTAGGTTAGATATTTTAGTAGATAAGTTAGATTAGATATTTAGTTTACTATTTCATTAGTTGCTTAGTATATATGCTAGTTTTGCTTTGTAAACTAAAAGAGAAGAACTTTGGACAAAAACACAGAAGTAAAAGTTGGTTTTTGGTAGAAGAACGTGGACTTGAAGAGGGGGAGCTTGGAGTCTTGATAAGTTTCCCTCCTTTTTACTCTTTGTCTTTGATTAATGCTTTGTGTTTATATATATATGAGTGAGTAGTTTGATGTGAGTTTTGTGCCTTAATGCCTTGTATGTAGCCATGGTTTAGAGGGGTTAATATGTGTAGGAACATGTTCTTATTAACGAGCTTCATGCCATGCTTTGACTTGTTTGATCACCAAGTTATTGTACTTAGTCAAATCTTGAGACCGAAAGGAGATAGGTTTGATAGAAATGTTAGTTTGATGATCTGTTGCTTTGATAGAAGAGAAATCTTACTTAGTTACTGATTGTGCTTTGAGTAATATGCATAGTTGGTTCTTGATTGAGTTTAGTTAGTTGGTGGAGTCAAAAGAACATATCTAGCCTTCTAGGCTTGGTTAAGGGTCAATTTAGATCTTTCTAAAACTAAAATTACAACATACGGATATCAAAATAATGCAATGCTAAAACTAAATTAGTATGTATCCAAAAACAGACTCGCCAATAGATTACACCTAAAGAGGACTCTGAATCACCAAAAGTCGATAACAGGATCCCTGACGCGCTCATTGAGGATCCTTGATCTGTTCGATGATCTCTAAAGTGTCAGCCAGCCTTTCAAGTGCATCTCATCATAAAGGCTATGGATCAAGCCTTAATGGTAAGCTCCTCATCACTAACTTCGTCACAAACAACCGAACGCCCAATGTTAGATTCCAAAACAGCCTAACTAGAGGCTTTATCTTCACATTGCACACGGGAACCAACTTGTAAGCAGTCATTTTGCTCGTGAGTTTTCATTATCGAGAGCTTGATCTTGCTAGCATCATTTGGATAGCTTTGCCTATGGACAATGCCTAGGTTTGAGTAGCAGGCGTCACAGAACAAGAAACGGCAGATGTGCATCCTGTAGACCAATAACAGGCATCAAAACCTCTTCAAATGCAGTAGAGGCCGAGACATCTACAACATAAGTTTTTACTGCTAACCAACTATAAACACCAATGTGAGTTAAAATGAAGACCAAAAAGCATCGTCCATACAAAAAGCATCTGAAAATGATGTTGGGTTGAATGAGATTGAAAAAACAAATATGCAACCCCAAATAGGAGGTCCAAAGATGGAAGTGGATTTCTTGTACCATATTTATTAGAATAACAAGTTTTCTCACTTTAAAAAGCAAAAACTCCTTGTTAGCTATTAATTGCATGTGGCCCAGAAAAATAAACCGGACCAAGTGCAAAAAAGTTTCTGTTAGAACACGCTTGGCACATTGGTCGTTTGTTGTACATGGGCACATTTTGACGCATGCACATCATCGCGAATAAATGGAAGAGGCTCAAAGTTTTGGCAAAATCTAGAAGTTCTAGACGACCCCTTTATTCACCAAAGATACACTTAGCAGACATAGTCTATTGGTTATTGGAGTGTGTGTCTCTTAGAATTACTTCTAACTGTTCGGAATACCGAGCTCCAAGTCCTATAAATCGATCTTGGAAGAGCCATGTGCGGCCAAGGAAAATCCATACATCAAGTAGCCCAATCTGAAAGGAGATGTCAACCATACAAGAAAGGATATCATCCAGACCTTTAGGGCAACACCCTCAATTTGAAGCCATAGGCTTTTGTTGGTTGCCCGAAAGCTTGGCACTATATTTTTGAAGTACAACTCACTAGCTCCAATGCGTTAATTAGAAACCTCCTGACTGTTATTACCTTTTCCGACATGGGAACAATACGAAAAAAAAACACGAATATAATATATAATGTAGTTTGGACGAAAGCTTATGTCCACGATACAAAGAGAACTTTTATTGATAGATTCGAGTCACAAAACTATATAGAACCGTAGACAACATATATTTATATAAACACTTTGGGTTCAAATAAACATGTAAAGATAAAATTATGAGTCCAAAACGAATTGTAAACAAATTAGAGAAAGTTGTGATAGGAGTACAACAGATGCTAACTTTTTAGTAAAATGTTGGCTTCCTAAATCTGCCTCAGCCTTAGTGGTTACTCACCCCAATCTCCCCGTTGCATCACAAATATATCTATTTTGGCAAGAAAGTCATCTAGTGCAAGAAATTTTAAAGCTCCACCAAAACTCTAACAAACTTCACTTAGAAAAAAACTCTCTACTATGAAAAACCGAGAACTTGCAAAATAGACCTGAATTCCAAATAGCAATTCCAATATTAGTTGAACCTTACTAGCAAGTCTACTTCTAGAAATAATAATTCGGACTAATAGATATATTTTCTATTATTCGATTAGCCCCACACTCTCCAACCTTACATTGCTTCTCCGACGGACCATCTTTTTTTTTGAGTTCCTATTCTAATTCCTATACTAATACTTATTCTATTACAATGTCAGGAATCGAACCCTGGACTTCCCAGACCCCTCCCCACCCTTATGCCACTGGACCAAAGGTCACTTGGCTCCGACGGACCATCTTGACTTAAACAATACTTGGACCAAAAGTTGCACCCTCTATTATTCGAGATGATGAAGTTTGGATTTCATTTGTATATAATGTTGATGTAGTTAATAAGTTAATTAAGATGTAGTTAATGTGGCAATTAATTAATAACGTGTTTATCAAAAAAATAATTTTCTATTGTGTGTTAACTTTACGTGGGTGATCCCACACCGTTTAAGTAATCATAAAACTCCTTCACTACTAATATATAATATACCCTCCCCTCTCTTTTCAGCCCACTCAATCGTGTGATGATCTCATAAGACAACTAGAAATGAAATTTTTGGATAATTTAATAAAAAAAGTTAATAAAATTGTTAAGAACATTAAAAGAGTGTTAAAATAAATGGTGTAAAGGAATGCACAAAAATTTTAAAAAAAAATTTCAAAAAAAAACTAATTCGACTAAAAAGGTCACGCGACCAATAGGGAAATGCCATGTTAGCGACGCATGTCAATGAGGGCAATGCCACAAGATGAACCCAGAAAAAAAGACGACTCAATATAGAAAAATTTCATCTCCGCCGAATTTAGGAAAGCCTAACCCATGTGAATATTTTCTTTCTAACTATTGGTACAACACTTTATTAGGCTTAAAACCGAGCCTATTTGGTACTAGTCTATCTCCAAAAGTTCACAATTGTATCTCTCTAAATGTTGATACTCGGCCATTTTTGAAAATTGACATTGGTCCGCCATTAAAAATCGATGTTGGTCTATCTCCAAAATTGATACCGGTTTGCAAAGATTGTTACTAATCTATTTCCAAGAGTTGACACCCATTCATCTCGAAAAATTGACATCAGTCTGCTTCCAAATATCAATGTCACTTTGTCTCCAAAAGTTGATACTGATTTGGCCCAACTTTGAATATGAACAAGTCATGAACAACTTAATAGTAGATATATTTCTTACTTTCATTAGAATAAAGAATCACTTCAATTCGATATTTAACCTAAAAATTATGGCTAATTTTTAAGAGTCCAACAAACTACAAGAACAAACAAACATCTCATTTTGATTATCTGTTTAGACTCATTTGTGATCCAAATTAGGCAATAACCTAAGAGAAAAGTTGTAAATTTTGGTCATATCCACCCAATGCCTCTAAAATTTCTTTTTTCTAACTTTTTGTTTTAAAATAATAGCTCATTAACCAAAGACTAATGTGGAAGGGCTAGTATGTATAGGCCTACCAAGGGCAAGTGAGCTCGGCCCTAAGACCTGGCCACTAAATTTGAGACAGTCATCAAGGTTGAGATTGACAACAGAGGTTTGAGATTTATCACTCAAGTTGTAATTTAGAATAATGACTTGAGATCACATACTAAGGTTAAGATTAGTAACAAAGGCTTGTGACCAGTAAATGAGGTAAAGACCAATAACAAAGGATTATGACCAATCAACAAAGCTGAGATTGGTAATAAAAACTTGAGACTCCTTACCAAAAGTGAGATGGCAATAAAAATTTGAGACCAGTCATTAAAAGCTAAGACTAGTCATTAAAGCTAAGATTGGAAATAAACATATAATCAATTATTGAGATTATGAATGCTTCATAACAATGCAAGATTAGACTATTTAAGACTATCCTATCATTTTTAAGATCATACCGATAACTTCAAAATATTATGACAAATTATTCTATACCTCAATAAATCACTATCACATGTTAATGCTTTAGTAGGACAAGGTAAGAAGTGTTATGTGGTCCTTCATATCCTGCTTAACATCCTTCACCTAACTCATAATAGAATAAATTTGAACAACTCAAATAGGTCTATACCATTGTCTTGACAATATACCTGACCAACTTATCAAGTGACAAATTGTAGACATCTAACTAACATATCATCTTGCATATATCTTTAGTGCCTCAATATTTGTCTAGAAAATCCTCGTACTTGGTGTCAAGATCAACCAAGACTTTTTAATCAATTGAATTGGTTTTATCCAACAATGGGTGATCATCCTTTAGGTTGATCTTTTCATTCTTCAGCTTAGAGGCTTCAACCAAATTTATTTTGTTCTAAGTCAAAGTCGATTGCTGCTCTAACATAGGCTAGATCGATCTACAGGTCATGTTAATATAAAGGTGGTAGAATCCTCACATCCTACTAAGGTTTTCCATCCTTACCCCTGGAGTCTCAAAATTTTATCTTTGACTGCTATTAACTTTGTCAAAGCCAACCTTGGTAACATGGGCATTAGAGTGAGGATCAAACCCTTCAAGAATCAATATGAGATAAAACCCTTAGATTAATGTACACTGATGTGATAAATATTGAGTTAAGAATGCGTACAAGAGAACATGATCATACAAATAATATAATGGAGGAGGTGGCACTGGTAAAAGACCAGAGAGGTGAGCACAGAGCCATTCCCATTGGGATTGATCCAATGCTGCACGATAGGCTTGCTCGTCATAGAGTTGTTGCGGATGGGTTTCCTCGGCAACTTCTTGGCGAGCATTATACTCGTGCAGGGTAGCTAGCTGGGCTCGGATGTGTGCCTAATTAGCTTGGTAATGCTCCCAGTGGACTTCCTGTATCATCTTGAACACTGCCAAGAGGAGCGCCATGTTGGCGGTTTGCTTGTTTTACACAGCTTGGGTGGATGAGAGCTCCTGAACCTTAATCTCTAAGTCTATGATGTGAGCGACAAGCTCATTGATCTCTGTATGGTGCTCGGGCAGTAGGACTTCTTGGTCCTCCTATAAGTGATCCTTGACAGCCTTGCACTCTTCCCATGGGATGAAGGTGTATATGGTGGCACCATCATGCCTTTCCTGTAATAGGAAGCCTTAGTGGGCTCGGTGAGATGAGGTGATCTCTAGGCTTGGTTGGCCCTCCTTTCTGGTGAACCTATTTGGAAAGTAATGCTAGGCAAATACAATTACAACATGTCCAAGATATAGAAGAATGGGACATTTGGTACTAAGAAATTGCGCTATCACATCAAAAATGAGTCCAAGCTTGCTTGTACTACATACAAGAGAATGCATAAAGTTAGATTTTGGTAACCTGGTTGTCCTCAAATTGGCCGCTAAAAGCAGCACAAACAAACATATGGAGGACACTTATATGAAATATTGGGTCAAAAATCAACCAACCTAAGGTGCGTTTGTTTCCTCCCATTATTATTGATGGAAACATTGACTGCCTAATTTTGATCTGCCATCTCTTTCTTGTGTTGATTCCTTCTTCTCAAGCAAGTCAATTTGTGGACCATATTTAAGAAGGTGTTGGTTATCAGGATGGGTATGTGGCATACACCTTTTATACTCTCACTAACTACAAAACTCAACAAAGAGGATCAAGTGTAATGATGAATAACGAAAATGTACTTAAAATCAAGAAAATTATATCCAATATTAAAGATAGATTGATTCAAATTTGTCCCTGATAATGGCGCCAAAAACTTGATGCAATAAATATCAAGTTAAGAATGTGTTATGCAAGAGAACATGATCACACAAGTAATATAATGATAAGTAAGATTATCTCTATAGGGACAGATAGATCAATTCTCTAAGTACTGGATTATGTATTCTTAATCTTAATATAAGCAATTGAAATAGAATGATTGGTTGGTTATTAATGCTAGGAATCGCTATACAAGCCCAAGGTTGTCAATCCTAGATTCGAACAACGATCAAATCTAAAATAACAAAACAAAACCAACACAATCCGTGCTATGAACTAAAGTTGTCAATCTCAATACCCAAGCACACAATACAAAATAATCAACCAATAAATGACCAAGTAGATGAATGAAAAGACAATGCTTAATCACGAGTTATGAAAGTATCTCATCAATTAATTGGTCCAAATTATTGATTATAATTCTTCAAATCGAAAGCAAAGAAAATTGAAAGCTAGGTCTACTTGAGTCTTGTGCTAAAGCCGTCCAAGAGTGAATTAAAACCTACAGCTTCAAGCCTTTTATAGTTGGGCCAAAATTCCTAATTAGCAGAGACCTAAACTAAACTAAACAGTTGATTTTCTTTAAATCCGGGGAAACTCAGCATCTATTGCCCTACATCTGCCACTATAAGAAATACAGTGACCACTACACCGAGTTGATGTTTTCAGGCAGCAACCATTATATTTCAAGCGACTGCTAGGCTCTCTGAGTTCTTCAATCCAATGACCCCTACTCCTACCAGTAATCGCTACAACCTAGGTCATGTCCTTCTTTCTGCACGAACAACCAGTCGTCCACTCCTACTATTGATCATGCACAATTCGCAACACCCGCTCTTCTACTCCACCACCGATCATCCAAATCCTACTCCCTCGCCTACAAAGCCACACAAAACTTGATAAGTTCTCACTTTTTGACTCAACATGCAAAAGACACAAAACACATAATAAAACATGAATCGATGAACTCAAAATATGACTGAACATCTCATAAAACATAGACGAGTGTGTGTCTGTTTATACACACATCATATACAAGTAACTCTCTATCCTTTCTTATTGGGTGGATTTGAGCATTAATTAGTGGTTGACATTTTATTCATCAAGCTCTCTTTATTATTTGACATCATCTTTACCTAGCTTTTAGTCAATTCGAACACTACTGATTAGTTAACATCATCCTCATCAAACTCTCTTTATTATTTCATATCATCTTTAATATTTTCTCGAGGAGAGATATGTTATAGATATCCTCCTTAAGAGAAGCTGTGTTCTTGATACCTAGCTTCTTGATATCCTCCTTAAGAAAAACCATATTGGATGAGTTCCTTCAAGTTGAGTGGAGTCTGGAGCCTACTGCTTGCCATAAATTGTGTTGAATGTGATCTTTCCAATGAGCTGTAGAGAAGAGTGTGGTGTTGCCTCTTTAATAAAAGCTGCTTCAAATAGGTCTTCCCTTATAAATTATTAGGAAGATGATGTCGTCTTGTTAAAAGTTATGGTAGCTGATTTTTGCCTTATGGATGGTTGGGAAGAGAGTAGTGTCACCTCTTTCGAGTTGTCTTGAGCAACTATACCACCTTCTTAGAGACATTCTTTATCCCACCGACTATGTCAAAATGTATATGGGAAAAAAAGGTATAAGAACTGTAAGAAGACTAGAGACGGATCTTGAATGGTCATCCCAACGTAAGCCTAATAAGAGGGAGAACATAGAGGTACCAGGTAAAAGAAATAGCAAGACTACTTGGTCGTCCCAAAGTTGACTAACAAGAAGAGGAGAAAAGAGGTATCAACTACAGGTTAATCTAGACTCTGCTACACTATTAAAGATAAATAAAGTTTGTTTTTATGTTAAGTGATATTTTTCTCCTTTCCTAAACCCTCTAATCTAGCTTCTAACCTCTAAATAGAAATTTGTTTAATTACCTGCTTCTAATATTATAAGATTCACTCAGTTTTATATACAAATTTTTCCTAAATAGACATCCTAGAATAAGTTAAATTGGCCTTCCAAATAGAAACTCGATATTAGGACCAATATAAGAAAGATCCCTTACAAACGAGATGAGGAATACGAAAATCAACCATGCCTAATATTAAAGGGATCTAATTTCAAATAGAAATACTCAGACTCACTTGCCTAATCACAACAACATCTAGCTTCCAATTAGAAATGCGTAAGATGTACCAAGCAAGTAAGACTATGCTTTGTAGGAACAAAACTATTATTGAACCAAATATTGTAGAATTTGGTCTCAATATGGAGTTTTTTTTATTTCATCTCAATTTAGAAAAACGTAAGCTATTTGAATATTATCTCTCTAATAATCGGTCTAACTTTTTAGCAAGCTTTATATTGAGTCTATTTGATACCAGTATATCTCCAAAAATTCACAGTAGACTATCTCCAAAAGTTAATACTAGTCTATCTCCAAAAATTAACATTTGTCTATCTTTAAAGATTGATGTTATCAGTCTAAAATAAAAGTTGATTGACCAAATACCAATGGTGAAGGGCCGCCGAGTATCGCCCTACTAAGGTGAGTGAGCTAAGTCTTCGGACCCAGTCACAAAATTTAAGACCAGTCTATAAAAATGCATTACGACTTTATTGTCAGATGTTTTAGTTTCACTAGTATTTCAAAAATCATTTTTAAGCCATTCTTATGTGCAAAGTGATGACATAATAGAAATGTTTGATGGTCATGATGATATCGGTGTATACCTCGTATGCTAAAATGGTTGCTCAGATTCTCATTTATGCTAAAATGGATGAACTTTGTAAAAAGTTAAAAGATGTCTAAATCCTTTGGGTTTAAAGCCAACCTTACTAAAGACAAGGCGATGACATAATAATTATTCAATAATTTAATCTATCCTTTTTTTCTTAGAATTGAATATAGTGGATAATTTGGTATGTAATATTATCAGGGAGGATCAGGGTTGCGATGATTCGGTGTTGTCGGATGATAGCAACAAAAACACGAAACATAAGATTGAAAGGGAAATATTTGAGGGTGAGGCACACCCCTTCGGCCAACAAGTTGTCTACCGATCTGAAGCACCCTCTCGGTCAACAGTCTATTTGTTCTTTGGGTGCCCTTTAAAAGAAGCTTTTTATGGTTCCTGAGTGTTTGCTCGTGACTCATCGATGAACTCTCTGGCTAGGCATGGGCTTTGCACCTCTCCCCAACTGAGTGTTCTAAAATTTTTCGGAAACCAACCGCTTGCACCTTTTTGTCATTGAAGCAGTCTAGAATTTTCCTGATTCCATCAAAACTTTGACTCCTCCAACACCTTGCGACGTAGAATCTAACATACGCATCAAAGCGTCAAAAGAGACCAATGCATCATCTGTACACGTGCATGTACGTGCAAATGGGCATGCACGTGTGCGTGGGTGCTCGCACAAAATCCTCATGCAAAGTCCAAATGCCTTACTAGGTCTCCCACTTTTGAACAATTCAACTTTGAATCATAAAATTTATGCATTAATTTTTCATTCACGCAAAATTAAATTTAAAATAATAAATATATTTAAATTATGTACGCCAAATATAGATTCCAATTTGCAAGATAACGTGACTTTCAAGGCCGTTAGGCTGACATGCTTCTTCCCAGTTTTCTCACGCCCTTTGTCCCTGGATTATATGTTAGTTCTGTATAATAATTTGTAGGTTGCACTTTTTTATTGTTGGAGGTTGCAATGTTGTTGTATCCAACATCATAATTGTATTGGGAGGTCAGCATCCTGCATGTGTATCGAGAAAATAATAGTGTTGCCCTATGATTTGATGTGTTTTAAATTACAAAGTAACTGAGGGATAAAGGGTTCCAGACTACAATTAAAATGAAGTCTGGCATTAAAAGAATGACTCATGAAAAGTGATTGATTTGTATCAGTGAACCGAAGTAGAAGAAAGACACCAGATCCAGATTGTGGCTAACCAAAGCTTGGCATAAAGCCATTTACAAATAATGCAAAAGCCAAAGGGGTAAAACAGGGTATCGTCCAGATGTAGGAACCTTGTCCACTTGATATTCCACTCCTAACTATTTTTGTTCATAATCCACTAAATTTTTCAGCAACTTTAATACCCGATAAAATTATATTTAGATCAGTAAATCATAGAATTCATGGTTGATTCGGGAAGTGGATGGATCATCCAGCCTTCACTTCTTAAAAATTGCAGGCTTTAAGATCTAGCAGATGAATCTCAAAAAAAAAAAAAGAGAGAGATCTAGTTGATGAGTTGAAATAGTGGGGTAAATAAGCATATTATTTACAATCTAATGGCTACAACATTTTGAGAATTCAATTTGATGACCATAATATAATGGAGAGATGTGTATGGTTTAGTATTATTAAATATATTGATATGTACCATTTATTATGGATATTTTTTCCTCAGTTGTCAAGATCATGAGTTTTTTCCCTCTTATGTATCTCTCATTTCTAACCTATCTTCTTTCCCCCCAATTTTTTTATCTCCTTGGACATTAATTCATAAATTAGGTTCATTACATTTTCATGCCATTGAAGCCGCTCACACGGATTTTCCGCTCTTTCTAACCTTCTTCCCACTACCTCTCTGTATCCTTCCGAATCTTGTGAGGCAACAGTAAACTATCTAAACCACAAAAAAAAAATGTAGATAAACAACCTCAATTTGTGGTACTAATATACAGCAGCAGCACAGGAATTACAATGGCTACCAAGAAACCAGGTGATGACGCTTTTGGTTTATTAATATCGCAAGCAATGATACGATAGGGTTTGCCTCCACAGCAAGGACGTTCGCACTGTCCTCTTGAGGCTTTTCTTCTGCGATTGCATCATCAGGGTCACTTTTATTCATCTCCACTTCTTTACAATATTTGAATCCTACTAATGTGTCTTGCTTGGTGTAATATACCCCATGTAAATTACGTATTCAATAGAAAAAGAATCTTTATTTTTTACATTTTCCCAGCAGTTTTCACCATTTATCTTAAGGTCATTTTGTTATCAAATAAATTTTCGCACATGTTTAGGATTTGGCTTGTATAATTTTTTTTTGCCTGCATAGTTGTCTCCCCAATCTTTTTTTTTTTTGTGGTAAGTAAGTTGTAATTGTTTAACTAGTCCCCACCAAACTCACAATTTCTGATTACAAAATAAGTTCAGCGTTCTATTAACTCCATTTAAGAAAAATCATTTCACTTCATTTGCATTTTTCAAAACATCATTAATAGGTATAAAACGCCATCGATTATGTTTTACAAATAAAATGATTGGAGTATTACACTTCAGAGTGGCCATATTATTCATTATCTGATTTTTTGATTCGTATCCGGATTTTTTTTCGATGTAAATAAATTATAATATATGAATTGTACCCAAAAACCGGTCTTATTAAGGACTCTATAAATTAGGTTCATTATAATATGAGGAATATTTAGTACATTCCTAAGAGTAAGAATCTTTCGAATATAAATGGGAATTTTTTACCAAAATTATTGCTCATGTAACAGCAGGAGCCATATCCGTCTAATACCACATTGTATTCTTCCAATCCTCTTTCGCGAGCATTAGGAGTTTTCTTCATTAAGGAGTTACTAGACACAATTTCAGGATATGAGACGAAGAAATTGATCAGAAGCGGAGACGAGGACGATGTGAGATGGATGGGTGGCTTGGAAGTATGACTTCTACCGCCACAATTGCCCACAAGTCGAGGCCACCATTAGGGCCGATATATCCTGGTGTGACGAGGAGCTCAGGGTTGCGACGCCTCGGTGTTGTTGGACGACAAAAATGGAAACCCAATCATAAGATTGAAAAGGACGCCAAACCCAATCTAAGCTTGAAGGGATTCGAAATCATAGAGACCATCAAGAAGGAGCTTGAAAAGAGATGCCCTGGCATTGTTTCATGTGCCGATATAATCTCAATTGCCACCTGAGATGGCATTGTATTGGTATGCTTCTTCCTCCCCAATAATTTCAGTTTGCTTTGATAAGCATGGTTTTAAAAATATCTAGAGGTCGTCGATCTAGAATACGGTATTTCGGTTCATCCATTTTGATTAAAATGATTGAATGAAAATTATTTTAATATTCAATTTATTATTAAAAGATATTGAACAATTTTTAATAGTATGTTAAGTTGTTACAAAATCCTGATTAAATTACTTTTAAATTTGAAATTTTTATAAACAATTAACATTTATTATGAGACGAGCAAGTCAAATCAAAAAATTTGCATTGACCAATGAGTAAATTGGAGGCAGGGTTTAGGGTCAAACCCAATCTGAATTTGCGAATTGCTAGCTCAGTGACTATTTTAAAATCCTCTTCTAAATATTCTTTTTATATCCAACCCACAATTTTGTTATAATGTATTAGGATACATATTATATGATCAATTATTTGTTTGTGACTGTTGGTGTACTCTGGTGGGCCATTCTATCCAATTTCGACAGGCAAGACAGATAGTTCGAAGTACTTTTTTGAAGAAGCGAATGCTGATATCCCCAAACCAAAAAGTAACATCAGTGAGACGCTGCGTCTCCTCTCTAGTAGAGGTTTCAATCCGAGAGAAACCGTGGCCCTTCTAGGCAAGTTAAGGAATTTTAGTCCTCGAGATTATCCCACTTTGGCATGGTTTAAAAATTTCATATTGCACTTGAAATGCCTTTTTTTCAGGAGCACATGGTGTTGGAAAAATTAGTTGCGACTTCATACTTAACCGAATCAATGAATTCGAGAAAACTAGGAGACCGGACCCTTCAATGACACCCGAAATTGTGCATGAGCTGAGGTTCAAATGCTCGAGGACAAGCCCGGATGGGGGGCCACCCATGGTAGCATCAATAGGGAAGTTCAACTCGCTCTACTACCAGAATTCGTGAGTGGAAGAGGGGTCCTCATATCTAAAAGGAACCCTATTCAGGAATGACTTCGCTTGGTCGATGCTCAAGTTGCCAAACCTTGATGTTCTAACAAGAACTCAAGGCCACGTTAGGCTAACATGCTCTCGCCCAGTTTTCCAACGCCATTAGTTAGTCTGTGGAATATAACGAGAGGCGGAAGGAAGAGAGAGCAACGAGCCCAGGTGGAGCACAACGAATCAGTGTGGAATGCAGTTGGAACGAAGTGTTGACGACGGCGCTCGACATTGGATGGTGGTCATGACGGCGATGGCAAGAAGGCTTACATTAGGGTTTATTTTTATGTTTATTTCAAAAAATTATTTGCAATTTTTTAAAAGTCATTTCCGTTTAATCTGTCTTACGTTTGAGACTAGAAGGCATCAATTTATTATTTTAGTACTTTATTTTTTATTTATTTTAAACTATTTTCCTTTCAATTGAAGTTTGATATATAATTCATGAAATTTTAATGTATTTTCGAAAAAAATTATTTTTTAAAAATCTAAATCTAAATAATAAAAATTAGGTCAACTATTTGACATTTTATGTTCGATGACATGGATGTCACTAAAAGATGAAGTGTCTCTAAATGTTGTTATTGGCTATTATTTGAAAGTATTGGGTGTTATATGAAACAAATTTGAATATGGTGTGATAATTAGATTTTTTAAACTAGTATAAATAATTATTTGATATTTATTCACAACTTAAATTAAGTCAGATTTAAGCAGGGTCTGACTCCCAACTCCCGGATAGCAAGTATGTCCTTGAATCTGTTAACTCCCAGATAAACAAACTGTGTTTGAACAAATTTTAAAAAAAGTTAGAATTCAAATTCCAATTTGAACTTTGAACAAACTGCCTCTTCTAGATGAGCAAAATATCCGGTATTTGTTGTCCGAATCCGAATCTGAATTTTTTTCGGATTTGGATTCGGATAATTTTGAGTTTAGATTTGGATTTCGATTATCCAAACTTTTAAAATCGGATTCGAATTTGGATATTTAAAACTTTGGTTCGGATATCCAAACCATCCCATTTTAATTAACTTCTAAAAAATAAACTATAGTTAGAAGATATGGACTTGGGTTGAGCTTTGTATACTTTCATAATTGTATTTTATTTTCTTAACTTACATATCTCTTTTTCAACAAAAAAAAATTTTCATATTTTTTAATCCTTTTTTCTTCCACTCCAACCTTTCTTTCGGATAGTTCGGATTATCCAAAGCCAAAAATAATTCGGATATTCTTATCCAGATAATTCATTATTCAGATTCAGACTCAAATAGTAAAATATATGATTCATATAGTTCGGATAAATTGGAATTCTCACTCTTAGCCCCTTTAATATTTCAAGGCCAGACGTTGTTAATTAATGACTTCTACGTCACGCAAAAAAGAAATTTGTTATGATAATCTGCCTTTAATATAGTTCTCACAAAATTAAATTCGTGATTAATGTTTATTCAAAAAATGCAACAATGGCTCTGCAACCATCAAATTGAACTCCTTCGGAAAGCACTATTTCATTTGCAACTACGGTCACCATCGCATTGCCGGTCAAAGGCTAGCAATCAATGTTCGTGCTACTACATTTGTTCCGCCTCCTAAAGCTTCCATGACGCCCACCACGACCACTGGCTTTATAATCCCGAAAGAGCCTGTTCCGGGCCCAATTTCAGCACCACCTTCGTCACCGTCAAGCTCAAAACCCGTCACCTATATAGTTGGAGACGCCTTGTATTGGACTGTCCCAAGCTTTGTTGGTGCCGATCTTGACTCCTACCAAATTTGGGCAGCTAGCCAATAAGCCCTTCAAAGTTGGAGACAAGCTAGGTGAGTACCTTTTTTATAATTTATTGATTTTAATTATAACTCCAGAGTAGCTATTATCAAGATACATGTGAACCGTTTAGTTTTAAAAACTAAAAACTTATTAATTCAATTATTGTGTTTATGACAACAGTTTTCAACTACGTTCCTGGAAGAAATAATTTAGCACATATGGAAGAGGAAGGATATATCCCATACGACAACAGCTTCAACACATAATCTTTATACACTATCTCGCCGACGAACATCACTCTCAAGTCTCCCGGAAAATACTTCTTCGTTTGCGGCTACCCTAGGCATTGCTCCAACGGTCAGAAGCTTGCCATTAACGTCAGCGACGCAACCTCCTCCACACGGACATCCTCCCCTGCTTTAACCACTAGCAACTCAGCCTCTTTTCTTAGTGTTGTTGAAGTCGCGGCCACATTTTTTTCTATAATTCTAACATTCGTTTCGGTCTAGAGATTGGGCTGTGATCCCTTCAGATGGTTGTTTTGGTTTCAGTTCTTTTATTAGATATTGTTGCTCGTTACTATTCTGTCCTCCGGACATTGATGTTTCTGTGATTTTGAATTAAAAATTACATAAAGCTAAATCTCATCGGCTGTAACTACTGTTTCATAGTTTCCACTAATCAAAACTGTGTGACCTTAGTCGATATTTATTTATGTTTTCGGATTTGCGACATTTATATGCTGCTATCCACGATTTTGAACCAGGGAGCAAGAAACTATATCTGCAAAAACCAAAGTTACTCTAACCGCGTCATGGCATTAAGGGAGAGTGGAGCAATTTATTCCATCTTCCAGCATGACCATAATAATATTTGATGTATGTCTAAAACATGCATTAACTGTACATAATTTTGAATATGATGTTGTACTTTTGTCTTTAGTTTCGTATTGTTCTAGTTATCTTTTGAGTTTTAGGTGACTAATGGACTCTTTGTGCTAATTTATAGGAAAAGAGGCAATTTTGGAAATGAATTATGCATGAAGGAGGAGTCTAGCAAGAATAGGTGTTTGGGAGAGGCATTGTCATCAGTTTTTGAGCAGAATTTGGAGAAGCTTATCACATATAAAATTGAAGATCTTTCTTTTCTCTTTCCGACGATATAAAGAATGTACAAATCGAAGCAAAAGTTATGACCAAAATATTAAAGACTAATCTGATAGATTTTATATGACGGAAATTTAGGGACAATATTGAAAATTCAGTTTTCTGAAAAGTGAGGACTCTTTAGGTCAACCTTTTAAGATTGAGTAGGTTTATAGAAGCCTAGTAGTTTAGTTTGAGGACATAATCGGCTAATCTCTCTTATCTCCACATTCATCACATTTTCTATTTTGTAGATTAGATTTTATTTTAATTTGAAGAACTAATCCTCTTGGTGGATTTCAAGGAGGAACCCATGGTTATGAGGATCTTGCTTTATTTATCTTGTTCTTAATATTGTTCTTGAATAGTTTGCAGTCATAAATTTATTCTAGAACTCACATGCCATTGACTTCTCATTAGCGGTTGCAATTAGGAATTGAAGTAGGAGTCAAATTAATTCAGCAAGGAACGGTCATTACCAAACTAATTAACTAGGAATAACTAGTTTTTACATACCACGTTTTGAGTATAATCGCTAGGAGTAGGAACATTCTTAATGCTATTGCCTTATAAATTAGAATTCGGTTGATATTTTTTCTATTAGATGAAAAACAACTAGTTAGGCGATCGCTCGCTAGTTGATTATAGGATGTTAGTGGTCTTTTGCGGTTACGAGAGATTTACCCCTATTTGCTAGATGAATTCGATTATCTTTAATGATCTAGTGAACGACCATGTAGTGTTCCAACCTTGAATCTACCATTTATTTCTCATTAATTTTGCATATATTTATTTTCATTTCCTTAGTTTAGTTTTATTTCCAACCATTCACAAATATCCCCCTTTTACTTTCTTTTTTTAGTTTGTTAGGTTAATCATTTATCGTCCCTCCTTGGATCTAACTCAGTATTTTCCCAATTTACTATAAGTTTGTGAATTGTAAAATATCGGTTTATTTTAAATGGCTTCGACATGCTCGTCAAAATTTGGAGTCATTTTCGGGGAGGCTTTGATTTATTTATTTAATTTAACTTTTTTATGTCAACTCATTCTTCAGGTTTAGGAACTTTACCTCTTGACCAGGAGATGAAGAAAACTACAAAAGGAAAACTGGAAGGTCAATAGACAAGCTACTACTTGTGGTGATTCTGATAGTGAGAGAGATGACTCTACTTCTTCATCTAATACTGAAAGCATTTCTAAAGATATTCTTAGCATGGCAAGACAACAACTTACAATGAATGTCATGGCTGACAATGAGGTTGACCAATAACTATTATGCACTGTACTTCCTGATAATATTCCTCCACTTGAGTTAAAGTCAAGTTTGATTCACCGGCTACCTATCTTCAATGGATGAGCTAGAGAAATTGCCAATAAACACATCTATAAGGAATTCACATCGCATGCTTTACTATGAAACAAGTTGGGGTTTCTACTGCTTAAGTCAAGCTAATGGCATTTCCATTCTCTGTTGAAGACAAAGCTAGGGATTGGTTATATAGTCTTTAGCCAAGATCAATAATGAAATAAGCAGAATTACAAAAAAAGTTCTTGGATAAATATACTTTCCTGTTTCAATTGTGATATCCAAAAGGAAATAGATCAATGGCATAACTCAGCATTCTGGCAAGACATTATATGAATACTCGAAGAGATTTCAATAGCTATGTTCTAGTTGCTTGCAATACCAAATTGTAGAGTCAGCTAATACAATACTTATACAAAGGACTCCCCCATCAGAAAAGAGCATACTTGACGTTGCTAGTAGAAGTGACCTCATGGAGAATACACTTGCTCAAGCCAAACAATTGATTGAAAGAATGGCTAAGAATATACAAAGACGTCAAAATATAGGAGAGAAAAGAGTCAATGAACTAGGAACCTCTAACTTGGAGAAGAAATTTGATGAGCTTGCATCATTCATGAAGTTAGCTTTAAAAAATAGCTCAGTCAAACCAGCAGTATATGATATTTGCTCTACTCAAGGACACCATTCAGAGGTATGTCCTCAGATTCAAGAAGAGGCATATATCATTGGTAATGGAGATTATCAACAAAAGATAACTCAGGCACTAGAAACCATCCTAATTTCAGATATAGGCCACCTCAAGGACAACCAGCTCAAAGAACACCAACTACCTATGAAAATTCTTGGCCTGAACCATCTTAACAACAACTAGCTAGTTCTTCTCAATCATTGGAAGCACTTATGAAGAGTTTGGTCATCAGCATAAATCAGAGTATCCAACCCACTAATCGGAGCATTCAAAATCTTGCTAACCAAATGATTGCGAGCATCAAGAATGTTAAAAGGCAAGTATCCCATATAACAGCTGATGTTAGAGAGATGAAGAATTCTCAAGGACTACTACCATCTCAGACAGTGGTGAACCCAAGAGAGAATGCAAGTTCTATCACTATACGGAGTGGAAAAAAATTAGAAGCAGCACCAACCTTGAAAGAGAATACTTGAGTAGAGAAAAAGATAAGAAAATCCAAGGTGAATGTGGAGAAAGAGAAGGAGACTATGAAGTTGAAGCCCTAGATAGATATTTGTCTACCATTTCCTAGAAGGTTTGCTAAAGCAAAGAAGGAAGCCGTCGAGCAAGAGATCCTAGAAACTTTTCAAAAAGTAGAAGTAAATATTCTATTATTCGATGCCATCAAGGAGGTGCCAAGATACACAAAGTTTCTCAAAGATCTTTGCATCAATAAAAAGAAATTATGGATGGATGACAAGGTTAGAGTGGACGAGAATACTTCACCGATCATCAAAAAGAAGCTTCCTCAAAAGTGCAAAGATCCAGGTATGTTCACTACTCGGACGATCATTCATGAAAACTACTCGAACTAAGATAGATGTGTATAATGGAACTCTTTTATTAGAATTTGACGGGAAAGTGGTTATTTTTAATATATTTGATGCTATGAAATACCCATCAAATTCTATAAGAACTTTTTCTATTGATGTGATTGATCTGCCTGTTGAAGTTGCTTTTGAAAGAATATGTGTGAAGGACTCGCTAGAAAAGGTGATACAAAATTTAGCGACTGATTGCTTTTGATGGCAATGTACTCGTCGCTTCTAAATAACAAATTTGGCTTATAAATTAAAATCGAATGCCTCGCATTTAAAGTGACACCAAATCAACATTATAATATAATTTTCTTGAAATACATGTAGTTAGTTATATGACAGAGATCCTCCAATTCTTAGCATTATTTATCTACGACTGTTGGTGCAGTCTGGTGGAGCTTGCCATCCAATTTTGACGGGTCGAGACGTTGTCTCTCTTTTCCAGAAGAGGTTTCAATCCAAGAGACACCGTAGCTCTTCATCAAGAACCAGATCAACAATTTCCAAGAAACAGGGAGACCAGACCCTGCGATGATACCGGAGTCCGCGCAAGAGTTAAGGGTAAAGTGTTCGACTTGCTCTATTACAAGAACATGGCGAGGGCAAGAGGGGTTCCGATATCTGACCAGAAGTTGATGAACAATGCTATTACAAGACAGGTTCGTGGCTCCGTACGCTTCCGATGACGTAAGCCTATTTAGTAATCAGGAATGACTTCACTCGATCAATCGATGCTCAAGTTGTCTATCCTCGACGTTCTAGCAGCAACTCAAGGCCACGTCAGTTTTCCCGCTGCATTAGTTGGTATCAGGAATATACATTAGTTCTGCTCTAAAATCTATAGCAATTGTTCTAGGATTCAACATCAGTCTTGTACTGGGAGGTTAGGATCCCGCATGTGTACTGAGAAGCTAATAATTTTGCGCTCTGGTTTTGTATTGGGAGTTTAGGATCCAGCATGTGTAACGAGAAGCTAATAGCGTTTCAGACTACAACTACAATGAAATCTAGCCTCATAAGTATGACTCAACAAAGGTGACTGATTTGCATCACTGAACCAAAAATTTTTTTAAAGACACCACTCGCAAGTTATGGCTCTCCAAAACATGGCAAAAAGCCATAAACCAATAAGGCAGGAGCACCAAAGTTGAGAAGCCACATATAGATAAGAAAACAGGGTATTGTCCAAATGCTGGAACCCTGTCCACTAGCTAGAATTTCCACTCCTATTACATAAAAAAAACAAACAGGTCTTGAACAAGCTAACTAATGCCAAAACAATCTTATACTCAGTTAATTAATCTGTGTTTGAGATGCTAGATACCTTGGGGACTTCAACTGGAAACTGGTGGATCTCGTCCATCCATGGGTTCTTCTCTTTTTTCGGGTTTATGGTCCTCAAAGCCTTCCACACTGCACTGTTGCACTTGAATCCCGAACCGAAAGCTATTTGCCATGTTCTATCTCCCTTCTTCATCCTTCCTTTGGATTCCGAGTACGCTAACTCATACCAAATGGAGCTGCTCGAGGTGTTGCCAAAACGGTAAAGCGTCATCCTCGATGGCTCCAAGTGCCAATCAGTCAGCTGCAAGTTCTTCTCTACTGCATCCAGGACAGCTCGTCCTCCAGCGTGGATGCAGAAATGTTCGAAAGCTAGCTTGAAATCGGGGATATAAGGTTTAACTTTCATCTTGAAGACCTTCTTTCCAACCAACGTAGCGAAGAACAGAAGCTGTTCAGACCAGGGTAAAGTAAGAGGCCCTAGAGTAGTAATGTTGGTCTTCAAGGTATCACCAGCAATGCCCATCAGATCCTTTGACAAAGTAACGCCGACCTTGCCCTCGGGATCCTCTTCTTGGGTGACACATGCAAAGCATTTGTCATCGCTTCCCTTATGAGTACGTACGGTATTAAGCAGCTGGTACTTCGATCTTCTTCTTACGGATCGTTTGTTTGAAAGCAGTACTGCAGCTCCTCCCATTCTAAATAGGCAGTTTGACAGAAGCTTTGATCGGTCATTGCCCAAGTACCAATTCAGTGTGATGTTTTCCATGCTAACAACAAGTGCATAGGAGTTGGGATGAACCTGAAGAAGATCTTTAGCAAGCGCTATCGAGATGAGGCCTGCACTGCAGCCCATGCCTCCCAGGTTGTAGCTATTAATGTTACCACGAAGCTTGTAATGGTTTATGATCATAGCAGAAAGTGATGGAGTCGGGCAGAACAGGCTACAATTAACAATCAAGATTCCGATATCCTTAGCCTTCACTGATGTTTTAGCCAAGAGGTCATCAATAGCACCAAACATCACAGTCTCAGCTTCTTTTCTTGCTGCTTGCATACAGGGATTCGGAGGCGAGCTCAGGATAGCCTCTGGAAAATAAGTCGAGTCACCAACCCCAGATCTCTCCAGGATCTTCCTTTGGAACTCAAGGCTGTCCTCAGTGAATGTTCCAGCCAAGCGAGACTGATCCATAAAGAGCTTTTTCGTACATATCCGAGCATCATCAGGCTTGTAGCAGGAGAAGTCAACAAGGTATACAGGCCGAGGACGAGTCATAAAGTAGGCAGTCGACAGGAAAACAAGGAGAGCTGAGCAGATAAGCACGGACACCAGGTTGTATTGCAAGTGTTCCCACAGCAAGTACAAATCTTTTAGCGAGAATGTTGAAAGCTGAGCTGTGGTTAACGCAACGAGCGGAAGGAAAATGTACACTCCATGAGTGATTACATGATGATATCCCAGCTTCACATACTTGAGCTTTACAGAGTTCTTAAAGTCAGGCAGGTTATTCAACGAAGAAAACGATGATTCTGATTTTGGTGGAGGCTGGATCAAGGGCGTAGTTTGGCTTGTCTCTGCCATCTTCCCCTGCCGAGATCCATCCGAACCAGTAAGCATTTCTATTGTACAGCAATTAGCAACTCCCACAAGAATTCAACTTTAAGCAGAACAAAAAACCACCCAATATATCGATGCTAAGATCAAACCACAACCAAATAGCAAATAGATACTTCAAAAGGAGAAAATAGAAAGGATAGATACTTCATGGCTAAAGTCAATATTTTCATAATCTCATCTCAATATCATGAGCTGCTTAGAAAATCAAAACTTAAAACCAAGAGAAAAATCAATTTAATAAAATACTAAACAAGTAAGAGTACTAACTAGAGATGTCATCCCAATTAGACTCTTTATCACAGGCAAAGCTCCAGAACACAAACATACCCTCTAAGGTCCCTTCTCTTACCAATCTCTATTGAGCTTAACACCAACCCATTCTCCAAAAAAAAAAAAAAAGACACCAAAGTTCCCTTCTTTTCTCTACCAGATCCTCCATTCGGATCAAATTAAGCATAAAGATCAAAACTTTTCACAAATTTCAGCAAAACCCAGATCGCCCATTCACATCCATAAACAAAACGGGCATATACCCACTTCCGGGATCCATGTACATGAAAACTGCTGACCTTGGAGAATTCCCAACGAGAAGAGGGAAATGGGAAAACGTTGAGGAGTCGCTCCCAACAATATTTCGTCAACAATGCCGCTCTCTTCTTGTGGTGGAACAAAACAAACAGTGAAGTTATAACAAGAGAAGGGTTTTTTGCCTTTTCTTATAAAAGTATCAATTGGGAACTCTGATCACAAGGTAATGGACGAGGAGATGTGGGGTGTCATTACATATATATATGTATATTTATATTATTATTAATTTATGTAGAGAGGTAGGGATTTGAGAGGAAGAAGAAGAAAGGGGCCATACGCGTTTTCTCTTTTGGAGATTTTTCAAACGAGTGGAGCCGCCTAAATAACAATTCTACTTTTTTCTTTATCATATTTTTATATCATCTAACAGTAATATTTATTATACAAATTAATTAGCCAAATTTTTCAATAAAATATTTAGCGTTTTCAAAACTTGGGCACTTAAATCAAAAACTTAAAAATACAAATTAAAAAATTTACTCTCTTTTAAAAATCATAATTTGTTTGAACTTGAATTATTTATCCCAATTGATCTGATACCAACTAGTATAAAAAAAATCTAAAAGAACAAAGGTGGATCAAATACCTTGTTTGTTGGCTTCTCTCAAATTTGACCATGTGTATTTTGCCTTTTTTAAGGAAATAAATGATCCGGTCGAAAAACAAAAAGCGTATCATTTTTTTTTGAGAGAAGATCACACAAAGCAAAAACAAAAATAAATTTGACCATGTGTATTTGGCCTTGTTTCATTTGACCATGTGTATCATTTAAATGATAAGCTTTTTTGGAAAACAAAAAGCGTATTATTTAATGCGGGAAGTATGCTGGGTTGGATGGAAGTGGAAATATGTTCCGGAGGAAATTAGATTCTATGGTGGTGACTTCACAAGGGATGTCCCCATATGGGGACTAGCGTCTTGATCGTTGGATTGAACTTAATTTTAAATTTTTGGGATCTGACGGTTCAAAATGCTCAAAGATAATATAGTCTTTTACTAAAACTGAAAAAGGTGGGTAGTTAATGTCTCCCTTAATTGTAGCTCCATTATCAATCCCATTATCATAAATAATTGCTACTTTTGAGGAATTTAAAATTTAAACAATTAATTAGTTACAGAGAATTGATTACTAAAAATAAAAAATTAGTAATTCAGAAAATCAGTAAACCAGTAAAACTAACAAACCAGTAAATCAATAAACCAACAAATCAGTAGTCACATAGATTGGAGAGAGAAAGAATTAAGCATCTACTTTTGAAAGAAAAAAGTTATGCTAGGGAAGACCGTTTTATATGGGATAAGCATCTGTTGATATTTTTGTTTCCCTTAAATTCTGTTGTTTCCCTCAAATTTGTTGTTGATGAAACATTTTTAGATCTTATCCGAAAAATAAATAAACTTTCTTCAAAAAACATATTAATGAAAAATATATTTATATAGATTTGACTTTAGCTAGTTGATATGGTCACGTCCTGATAATGAGCTTTGATGGTTAAATACGTGGTTCTAGGCCTTCCGACATAAGAAATTGTTCATTGAAATACATTTCCTTCTATTATTTCATAAATTAGAAATATAGCGTCAATAAACGAGTCTTAGATTGGGAATTGTATTATTAGTATCATTTACATTGTATTAATAGTATTATACGAGTTTTAAAATCAACATCATCAGATATCATTCAAAAATAATTGTATTCATAGTATCATTTACATTTATATGAATACAAAACCATTTACTTGGTTTGCCTGTTGGTCTTGTATTATAAATGAGACCGGCAGTTCATTGTTTACTTGTTAGCTGCCAAATTAATTGAAGTTTGCCTTCCCCTACCTTTCCAACGGCTCCTTCTCTTTCATCGCTGTCTTGACTCTTGACCTTTTCCGGCCGGCGATTTCGTGCCCAACTAGGAAACATCTTTCTCCGGCGCCATTCGTTTTAATATATTATATATTTTACTAAAAAGTTAATGAATTTTATTCGAAACATGAAAACAAGTTTTGTAATTGATATGAAATATTGAAAACCTAAATACTTGAAAATTCTAAGAATATATGAAAACATGTATCCAAATGCAAGAAAGCTAATGTCTTTATAATAAAAAATTGGTATGGATGCGGATAACTGAATTTAGCAAATCTTTTCTTTGTTGTATATTTCTTACAAGATTTCTGACGAGGTTATTGTTTCAACCTCCTATGAGAAAACTCAACAGTCGTGTGCATTCTGAATTCTGATCGATGCGGATTAGTTGCTGGAGCATAATGGGATTGATAGCTAAGATGAGAAAAGTTGTGGAGTAGTTAAACTGCAACAATATAATTAAAACAATAACATTTTCGGGATAACTAATATATACCTTGACTGGGCAATAGAACGCGTACAACTGTGACTATGTTGACCTATTTATAAGCTAAGATAGCCAATAACTTATGAACAAGTTATAAAAAAGGAACTAAAACTCAATAATTATGATTAGGAAATAGAAAAACAATGGTTGGTCTTGGAATTTTATTTTCTCTACCTATTAAGCGGTCAGTCAACCTATAATATTTTTTTTCATTAATAAAATTCAAATTGGTATAATTAGGAGAATACAAAAGGCATATGTTTTTACTTTACTTGGTGTCTGTACTGCTTTTAATTCTATATCTATATTGGTTGATATACTAAACAGTGTTATCCCTCAAAAAATATAAATCATCGTGTTGTGCATTTGCACATAATTAATAGTATTTTTGTGGTTTTTGACATTTTACGGAACTATATTCTCATACACCGGTTGGCAATCTCCCGGTAAATATTCTACCTATGAAATAATATTAGTCGCTTAAGGAGGCGGGGGTCTTTCACGGTGGACGGATGAAATCTCATAATCGATCAACCACTTCATACCTCGTTTTCGGTCAATACATTAGCTGATCTGTGACATGTGTACTCTATTAAACAAAAATGTAGTATAAGCTACACTGACAAAATTCAATTTGAATATGATGTTTAATATTCAAATAAGATACGACGCTAAAAATAAAAATCTCATGACAATTTCATTAATTTCGGTCGAGGGTGACCTGTCCTCGTGCTCTGCTTTCCAGTCTCGTTCACATTAAATACGGCGAAGCAATAAGCCACACACACAATTATTAGAGTGGGAAATCAAATTTTTATTTAATGAAGGCTTTCCTTCAAAACAATTTAATGAAGGCGGGTACCATGTGAAAGGATTCCCGTGTTAAGAAATTGGATTGGGTGAAGATTAGATTGGGTGAAGGATTTAGATACCGTGGGGTAGGGGTGACCATGAATTGAATCCAATTCAAATTCGATTCGATTCAATTCGTAAAAAATTCAATTCGAATTCAATTCAGTTCAAATGAATCCTAATTTGGATTCGAATTCGTCCAAAGATGAATTGAATATGAATTGATAAAATCATAATTCGTCAATTCGTCGAATCCTCGCCGAATCGAATTTTCAATTCAATTCGACGAATAATTCGTCGAATTAGATAAATAAAAGGATGAAACAAATTCAAAAATAAAGAAAAATAAATAGTTGCCAATGTCATTATTCCGGTCCATAATGAAAAGAATAGTTGCCAATGTCATTATTCCAGTCCATAATGAAAAGAAAATGAGTCGTTTGTCCTTTAGAACACAAGTTCCAAAATAGAACTATGTGGCCTTTGATTCTTTTGAAGCAAATGATACGTAGGCAACTTAATTTGGTACATTAAAGACAAACTCAGTCTTTTAATTATTTATTTCCAAAAAAATTAAACATTTTTTTAAAATTAAAATATTTAAAGTAATTCGAATTCGGTTGAATTCAATTCGAATTCAAAAATTTATAATTCATATTCGAATTCATTCTTGGACGAATTGAATACGAATCGTGATTTTGTTAATTCGAATTCGACGAATTATAATTCGAATTCAATTCAATTCAATTCGTGGCCAGGCCTACCGTGGGGGACATGTAAGGTACAAGGTTAATTTAGTCAAATCACTAATCCTACTAATTTGGGTACCTTCTTTCTCCATTAAATGTGTAACCAACTTTGAATCTAGTCCTGTACGCCTATTGGGCTACAGGATCGTACTGGGCCTTTTTCCGGGCCTTTAGATCAGGAAGGAAAAACTTAATAAATGATCTAACGGCCCGTATCACCTGAGCGGTATTGGGGACATTTTAGTCATTGTGACTAAAACTAAAAAAAAAGACGTGCGTGCGGTTACAGAGGAGAAGCGTTTCAAAAAAATAGAGAAATACAGAGAGAGAGAGAGAGATAGATAGAATGTGGAGAATGGAGAAGACGACCAACAAGAACGTGGAGCACGGAGAAGACGACCGACAAGAACGAAGCAGATGACCGACAAGAATGATCAACAAGAACGGAGCACATTCTAAAGGTAAGTTTCATAGCTCTAACCAAGGTTTTATCTGCAGCTACTAAGTTAGGGGTTAGGGGTTATATCCAAGCCAAACAAAAAAAGACGGGGACCTAGGTTGAGTAGAAGACTAGAGGTTCAGGGTCGGGGGACCTAGGTTGAGTAGAAGACGGGGACCTAGGGGATTGCATTGTATAGAGAAAACAAGGACCTTGGGGTGATTACATTAAGTGATTCGATGGTTTTGAGGTTTGCGCATTATGATGCTTTTTGTTTTCGATGGTTTGATGTCCATGTTTGGATGGTTTGTATGTATTGATTCAATTGTTTGCATGTTATGATTCGCGAAGATCAGAAATACATGTTTTCCTTTCCTATTGGTGATTTGCATCCCGCAATTTGATAGTTTACTGTTGTGATTAAATAGTTTGTATGTTGTCATTCAATGATTCGTATGTTGTGATCTATAGTTTGCTATTGTTATTCGATAGTTTGATTTTGTGATTCGATGATTTGCATATCGTGATTCGATAGTTTTCATGTCGTGATTCGATGGTTACAAGGGTCTATTTGTTTCGCTGGTTTCTGTTCTATAATTTGATAATTTGTTATGTGTAATTCATTGGTGTGCTATGTATAATTCAATAGTTGAATGTCCTATTATGGAATGATTTGAATATAAGAATGTATTATTTTATGTTTCTATGATGTAGATGGCAGCGTACACATGTTCAACTAGGCCAAATTTGCTAAAGAAAATAAACGACCTCCTGTTTGGATCAAAGTGCATTGAAAGGGCAGGGAATGTGTGAAGTTTGTGAAGGATGCTGGTTTTGGATACATTTTAGATGTCATGGAGGATGACATGTGGCATGCTGAGTTGGAGGAGTTTTTGCTATATTGTCGGGGAGATGAGGTGCTGATGATGGTGACTTCAGACTTCGTGGAGCAAATATATAGACTCCATACCGGAAGAGGTGATATCAATTTAGAAATGGATACCTTCAACCAGAGAGGACAGAGTAAAGATTGTGAGAAATTGCTCGAGAGATACAATATGAAGGTGTCGAAGCCATCTTTCATCAACTTAAAAGACATGAAGGAGGTGTTGCTCGATCAGAAGGGACTAGTGCCAGACAAAGACTGGGCACAATTCTACATCCTTTATAGATTCGGTGTGTTCCTAGCCCCACAAGTGATCGATGTGGTTTTTGCTAGGTTCTATGGCTTCATCGACCCACTTAGCGATGCTACTAGATACAACTAGTGCAAGTATGTGGCTAAAAGGGCAAATAATGAGTTTTTCAATGTCGTAACCAGCTCTACATCAATCATTAAGTGTAGTGGTAATATGAACTTGATGGTTTAGTATCGCTTGAGTCATGAGAATGAGCAAGCTGAGGAATTTGAGGAAGTCCCGTGAGCTTAGCGAGTCGAGCAACTGGAGCAAACCCAGGGAGCTAGGAACGACATCCCAATATGGGAAGAATTGTCAACTAATGAGGTTATTAGTTATATATGTTTTTATTTAAATAATTTTATATATTTATTAGCCATATCTAACCTTAATTCGTATGTTATTCATAGCTACAACACCAATTGGGTAGGATATAATATCGGATTGATATGCTGACATCCCACAAGTTGGCCATCATCAAGGTTCTTGCTGATAGGGAGAGCCTGGGGGAGAAAGTAAAAGTGGGAGTGGACGTGGAGCCTACTGATGACATAAGGAAGATAATAACTAATTATTCAATAGTAAATCATTGAATAACAATATTGAAAACTATTGAACCATAATATCACCCACTATCGAATATCAAAGTACAAACTATTAAATCATAAACAACTCAAACTTAGAATCTGATTTTTTTGTAGATGTCAATAGGCTATCCCTGTGGGAGTAGAAGATCCCCACACACACTTAGTTGACCTTACGCCCGATGATATGGTAATAACTCATTGGTTAAATTCAGCAGAACATAGTCTACCATTAAATATCAACATAGAAAACTATCGAATAATAAGTTATCTAACCACTGTAATAAAATATAAACCATCGAATACTAAACAACTCAAACTTATGTTTTGATGTTTTTTAATAGGCTGCCCCTGTGGATATGGAAGATGTCCACACAGAATCTGTTACCCCGATAGGTGATGACATTATCAAGGTAATACTTGATCAATCCATTGTAAACCATTGAATAAGAACAACCAATATACAAACCACTGAATCCTAAACTCAAACTTATGTTTTTTGACCAAAATTTATTGCATTTTTGTGTGGATGTAAATAGGCTACCCTAGAGGCGGATGCCAAATATGATCAGAGGAGTTTATACCCGATGATGTCTTTATGGGTGTTTCAAGTATCGGAGAAGACACTATCCAGATGGTGGAGTTAGCCCACGGCATCAGAAGATGTTATACGGATAACGGAATCGGACACGAGTAAGGTATGATTTGACCCCTAAGCTTGAAGTTCAATCTAGGAATGTATACTAGCAAAATGTAGTAAACTAATGAATAACCATAACCCAAACCACTAAATCATGACGGACCTACAATTGAATAATAAAAGACAAACCATTGAATCTTAAACAACTGAAACTTGTGTTTCTGACCAAAATTTTCTGTGTTTTTGGTGGATAGAAACAGGCTACTCCTGTGGATGATGCCCAAACATGATTAGATGATATCCGATAAGATCTTGATGGCAGTTTTAAGCATCTGGGAAGATTGTGTATGGATGTCGGAGCCATAGGTGTGTATGGAGGAGGATAAAGCTTCTATAATAGGGCAGCCAGGTATGGATTTCACCCCTCCATCTAGAGAGAACCTGAGTTCCCAATGCAAGTAGACCATGGTCAGGAATCGATAGATGTAGTTAAGCCCATAGTGTTTGTGTCATCCAGCAATTTTGATGACCCTAAATTTGTTGATGAGTTGTTGAAACATTTAGATGAGAGGGAAGGAGGACAAAATCTTGAGGTAGGGAAATCGGTATGTGAGGAGCTTGTAGCACCACTGGTCCCCCCTGAATTGGCAGAAGAACAACTAATCCCTTCTAAGGTAGTTGAAACTGAATCACAACATATGTTGAGCAAGTGTCAACCCAACCAAACCCAAAGCTTGGTCCTCCATATACTGCAAAAGAGCAAAGGTATAAGAGGAGAAAGGGTAAAGGAATTGCAGTAATGGATGATAAGCCAATAACCGTGTTGTCTATAGTTAAAGTTAGAGAATTAAAGAGAAAGTTGGTTGGAGTGGAAAAGCCCAACCAGTACAAAACCGCACTTCAACATAAAATCAATCTGCCAATAGTACTATAGGATGCCGAGGAAGCTTATGAGAAGATAATGGCTTTCAAAGATATTAAAAAGCTAATATAGGAGTATGCAACGAAGAAGCCTTCTGATAAGCAAGCGTAAGTTTGTTGTTTAATCAAACCTGTCCAAACTTGTTTTTGCTGTTTTGCTTTTGATGGTTTGCTGTTTTGTTTTTTGATGATTTTCTGTTATTATTTTGATAGTTTTTTGTTTTTTGTTTCGATGGTTTGCTATTATTTGTTGTCAAAACTGTTATATAATCTGATGTATTTTTTCCAGGAGAGATATTTGGAATTAGGATGGGGATGCGCTACTCGTGAAAAATGATGTAGCATCCCCTAGGTGAAAGACATTGGATTTCGGTGAACACGCTAGATTGGTTTTTGAAAAATCTTATGAAAGAAAAGGAGTCGGTGGGGCTTTGTGTGATCTTCCTTATATCGTTCACAGTAAGTAATTCATTATCATTCAATGGTTGATTTATTGTTTCAACAGTTGATTCTCTGTGATTCAATGGTTTCTACTTGTGATTCAATGGTTTATTCTTTTTTGGCAGGATAAGTGGTTGAAGAACTCTCACCCAAGCATTGATGAAATGTATGATAACTAGAAAGACTCTATTCTCAAACAAATCATGAATTTTGTCCATGGAGTCTAGGAAAGTACATCAAGAATTACGATGTCAAAAGTTAAATATGTAAGTTTTTCTGTAAAAACTAGTTTTTGATTAGTTTGCCGTTATTGTTTCGATGGTTTGGTGTTATTATTTCGATGGTTTTCTATTCTATTTTTGATGGTTTTATGTTCGTTGTTTTGATGGTTTACATAATATCACTAATCTTTTTCTTGCTTCATATGATTGTCCAGTGGTTCTTCCCTTGGTTGTCCGTTGACCATTATCGCATGTTTGTGGTGGATTTGTACTAGTCTGTGTGCTATGTGTTGGACATCCAACAAGCCAAAAAGGAGGAGGTTTTTCTACTCAATCCCGAAGCAAGTCGATAACTCTAACTCTAGAGTCTATGTTGCCCTCTATTGTGAATATTACAACAAGAAATGGGCGTAGGGTGACATAAATCCAGAGTTTATGATGAATTGGAGACTTGAAAAATTTATGATTGAGGCAAGACACATGTTTCAGAAGATGGTGTTGTATCCAGACAATAGGTGCCTTCTTATGCGTTTAGAAAGTGCGCTTCATTGAGCAAGCCAAAGGACAAGAAGAAGAAGTCGATGAAATGAATTATTTGTTATGGACAAGATGTAATAGTAGAATCTGTTTTTTTCCACGGGACATGAATATTAAACAATGTAGATTGGCTAGTTATGTTTAATTGTTGTGAGTTGTAAGGTTTCTGGACTTGAATATTGAATATTGAAATATGATATTTTTAACTACCTCTCTCATCCTTCTTTGTGCTGTTGAGTTACTATGATGAATTTTGAATGGGGGTATGCTGATCGTGAGTAATGGATTTTTTATTTTGATGGTTTGTTGTCCTTGTCTTGATGGTTTGTTGTTTTATATTCAATAGTTTATTGTTCTTATTTTGATGGTTTGTTGTCCTTGTGCCGATGGTTTGCTATTTTATATTCTATGGTTTATTGTTCTTGTTTCGGTGGTTTGCTATTTTTTTCGATGGT
>SOPF01027369.1:94343-105067 GCA_012979155.1 Hypericum perforatum
CCTAGTGTAAACCATTAACTTAGAGCACCAAACTATTTTGATTCAATAGTTTATCTAACAGCAATTGAAATAATTACACCAAACAATTTCAAACAATTTAGGTCTATTGCACTTTGCTTTTTTATTCAATCGTCCAATCTCATTTGCACTCTTCATCCTTCTACTTGATGTTCGCGAACTATCCTTGATCTTTATAGTTGTGGCAACTCGGTAAGAAGATGATTGTTGCACTTCATGATTTACCTTGTTTGATTGCATTTGACCTTGCCGCATTTTATTTCTTGCATTAACAATGAGATCCTCCAAGATCAAAAAACAAAAGAGCAAACCATCAAAAAACAAAATAGCAAACTATCCAAACATCAGATAGTTTTTATAATTCAATGATTCAAACTATCTGAAAACAAGAGATGTAATGATTTGCATTGGAACAGAGTTTGAAATCTCTAAGAGGTTCATACTTAATGGAAGATAATTTCTATTTGTTCAGAATGTTATGTCAAACAAATGGCATCTCCAAAATAGTTATAATCACTCCTCATCCTTCTATCAGCCTAAAAAATATTTGCTATCCGTTCTTCGTTGTCCACTTCTACCTCATAAAAAAGGGTTCATCGCACGCCCTCATTTTGAAGTATTCAAGCAATGTAGTTGCTTCACCATGCTTCATCGATCTCTGGCTCTATTTCCCAAGATGATTCTTCAAATCAGAGTGGAGAAATCCCAGATGTTCTCTACCACCAACATTCAATGCCATCAGTTCATACGATGATCTAAGTGATATATCAACATCACTATTCATCTAGGCCATGTGTTGGTGAAGAGAGTTGATTGACCGATTGGATCTATGCATATGGGAGTAATTAGCTGAGTGCAGTACATGATCATTATGCTTCACAATCCATTTATCTATGAGGAATGCTCCTTGCTCAAGGGAGTACTTGAAATAGATCATTGTCATGCAACCAACTCCTTGGCCTCCAAAATCCCTCCTTGTTGCATATAAGTTTGACGTAGAATATCATTTCCTTGCCATTTATCATCCTCGTTATTTTATACATACAACGCACACCAAAACCTTTTTAGTGCGCATAAGATTTGTAGAACTCTTCTAGTTCTTCATGTGTTTGAAGTTGCATTTGTCTCCATATTTCTTGTCACACAAGGTGATCCCAATTTTGAATTGCAAACCATCGAAAAAACATACAAACCATCAAAAAAACATACAAACCATCGAATCACAATATACAAACCATCGAATCAAACATACAAACCATTGAATCATAATATCAAACCATCGAATAACAATAGCAAACTATAGATCACAACGTACGAACCATTGAATGACAATAGCAAACCATCGAATAATTACGACATGCAAACCATAACTGGGAAAGAAAAATAGGCATTTCTGATCTTAGCAAATCGTGATGTACAAACCATCAAATCATGACATGAAAACCATCGAACCATGACATGCAAACCATCGAATCATGACATGAAAACCATTGAATCACGATATGCAAACCATTGAATGCAAATAGAAAACCATCGAATCTCGACATGCAAACCACAACTAGGAAAGGAAAACATGCATTTTTGATCTTAGCAAATCACAACATTAAAATCATTGAATCACAAAATCAAACCATCAAATCACAACATGTAAACCATTGAATGAAGATAGCAAACCATCAAATCTTAACATGAAACCATCGAATCATGACATGCAAACCATCGAATCACAATATCATCAAATCATGACATGAAACAATCAAATCACGACATACAAACCATAACAGTAAATTGTAATAGTTACAACTTTACGATAAACATTTAATGGATAAAGAAGATGGTTCTTGGTAATTTGGGGAAGAAATAGCTTTCGCCATCGCCTCCGCCATTCTCGTTGCATTTTGACTCCCATAACTAGCAATATTGTTGATTTAGGAATTGAATGGATTTACCAATTTCCGTTATTGTTGATGTTGTCATTTCCACCTCCATTATCATTACCGTCGCCGGCTCCAAAATTGTCGTTGCCATTGCTGGCTCCAAAATTGTCATCTTCGTTGCCAACTCCATAATCATTGTCTCCATCGTTGCCGTTGCCAACTCCATCATTATTGCCATCGTCATCTCCATCGTTGCCATCTCTATTGTCATCGATGTTGTCGCTGCCATCAATATGGCAGTTTTTTTCCTAGGTTTTGCGTATTAAATTGTGGAGTTGGGAGATTTCAAATTTGGCTTTTGTTGAATGGTCACCAAATGACCATTATACCCCCATTCATATTAGGTATAGTATGGTACTATACACACGTGTACTGTACCAAATCGGGACTCTATGCACTCACCTTCTTAATTAGGATTTAAAATCATAACCACCCACCTAATTTGCTACTCCCATTAATTACCTATTTTATCTCTCCAATAAATAATTTTTTTCCCAAAACCCTAATACTAGCCATCATTAATGTTTCTGTCTTCCCATTTTGAATATTAAAAATCCGGCTACCATCCTCCCATATTGACCTTTCTGTCTTCTTTCGATATAATCTTGCCGGCTTTTTCTTCTCTAGTTATTAGTTTCTTGTTATTAACCATGAATATATCTTCAATTGTGATGAAGTTTTGTTTAGTGACATTAACGATTCAAGAAATCAGGAAGGTGCGTTAATTGGATTTGTTGGATTGATTTTCTTAATTTAAGTTATCTGTTTGATGTCCTAATTCTTGATTTGTTGCTTATGATTTAGAGTTAATACCGAGTGTTGCCTCGGATGATGATGACTGTTTCTCGGTTGCCAATAGCGATTCATCTAACCATGAATATACATTTTTCTAGTTACTTTTTTTATTTTTTGTTGATATTTTTTTTCGTTGATTTTTTTTAGCCTTTTTTTGTTTTCTGTTCGTTGGTATTTTTTTCTACTTACTGGTTTGAAGTCATTGGTTACTAGTTCAAAATACATATGTTACTAGTTTAAAATCCTACGTCACTAGTTTGAACTCCGACATTACTGGTTTATAGTCTTAGGTTATTAGTTTAAAGTTATACATTACTGGTTTAAAGTCCTAAGTTATTAGTTTTAATACCTAAGTTACTAGTTCATAGTCCTAAGGAATTAGTTTAAAGTCGTTGGTTACTAGTTCAAATACCTAAGTTACTGGTTCAAAGTCCTAAATACTGGTTCAAATTTATCGGTTATTGGTTGAAAATCCCATGTTATTGGTTTAAAGTCCTACGTTACAAGTTTTCTTTTTGATACCATGCATTAACTCTCATTTTTTTATAATAGGTCTACAACCGCCTGTTTGCTCTGATGAAGATGAAATTCGTTTACATGATATTAATGATTCAAATTTAAATCAAGGTTTGATATTTGCTAATTTATCATCTAGTTTTGTTATTTTATCGACTTTGGTACTGGTTCTTTATTTTGTAATACTGGTTTTTTATTTTTTGTCTTTGGTGTAGGAAGCACAATTGAAGAATTGGAAAATAAAGAGAATTGGATTAATCTACAATTTCGAAAGGTGAAAGAAGTGCACAACTTTTACGAGATGTATTTAATTAGAAAGGGGTTTACAATGCGTAAGGATTATGCCAAAAAGGCAAAAAAAGGAGCCGATACTAAGGAGGTGCACTATATCTGAATTCTTTGCAAGAAGGAAGGGTCTGCTATTGAGGATGATGACAACCCAGAAAAGAAAGAAAGAAAGAGGAAAGCAAGGATGGAGTGCAAGGCAAGAATTTTTTCCACTATTCAACCGATAGATGTGTTTATTTCCTGGTGGAATGGATAATAGAGCATAACCATGAATTGGTTCCTAAGGATTTAAGATATTTACTGAAGGGCCACAAGAAAATGAATGCATTCCAAAAACAAATTGCCAAAATGCACAATGATGCAGGTATGAGTAATAAATCATCACACGAAGTTATGGTGAAAGCAGTTGGGGGTGGAGAACCTTGGGTTTCTTAAAATAGATTTGAAGAATTTGTTGGGTGGACAACGACAAAGAGCAATGAAAAAAGGTGAAGCAATAGCTTTGCAAAAATATTTTAGGGATGAGACCTTTCGGAACTCCTCATTTTATTATGCAGCCCAAGTCGACATTGACGAACAGATTACCAACATATTTTGGGCAGACCAAAAAATGCAGTTGGACTACCAACTATTTGGTGATGAAATTGTCTTTGATACCACATATCGAACTAACAAGGACTACCAACCATTATATAATTGATGTACCTCTTAAAACATATCTGAAGAATTGGTTTAAAGTCTTATGTTAATAGTTTAAAGTCCTACATTACTGATTTGAACTCTTACGTTACTGGTTTAACGCCTTATGTTACTAGTTTAAAGTCATTGGTTACTGGTTTAGATTCCTAAGTTGCTAGTTCAAAGTCTTACATTACTGGTTGAAAGTCCTAGGTTACTAATTTAAAGTCCTACCTTAGTGATTGGATATCATTGGTTACTGGTTCAAAATACCTATGTTACTTATGTGAGGTATTAGTAACGGTTGATGCAGGTATCTTTGTAGGGTTCAACAACTACCAAGAGATCTAAATAATTAGACCAACTCTAATGTTAGACGAGATCACTGAGTCATTTGAATGGCTATTCAAGACTTTTTTAAGCTACATAGATAATAAGGCCCCCAAAACAATATTCACAGACCAGCCACAAGCAATTGCTAATACAATAGAATCTAATTGACTAATAGCTAGTTTTTTAGACTAATTTAATGATATCATACGACTTTATTAATGATAGCTAATTATTGGCTTTCTTTGTATTGTAGATACCTACCATGTTCTTTATACGTGGTACATTCTGGAGAATGCAAAGAAAAGGCTCAATCATCTTTATACGTGCCAAGTATTTGATGCATTCTAAAAAATAATTTATGATGTTACCAGCGAAGAAGAATTGGACTTATCATGGAACATGATGATTGAATAATTTTTCTCTCCAGAAGGGCATGATTGGTTAAATTAGATTCATGGTTTCTGGGAAAAATGGTCAGCAACATGGGTTCGTCAACACTTCACCGCTAGTATGGTCACAATACACTTGGTTGAATCTTGTAATGCCAATATGAAACGATATTTGAAACTAGACTATAACTTGGTGGAGTTCTTCATTCATTTCAATAATATGGTGAATAACACCAAGAATATTAAGAGACAATCATATTACAATGAAAAAGTTAAGTTGCCTCTTAACAAGCATCGTACTAGTCCATTGACCGCATCAGGGGAGGTGTATACGCACAAAATGTTTTTAAAGTTTCAGGACCAATATGAAGAATCAATTTGATACTTGATTCAGGCAGTATTTGAAATAAATCCATTGCTAGGTAACTAAATGGTTTATTTCTCTCTGTTATTTAGTTATTTCCTTGCACTACTGGTTTATTTCCCTATATTACTAGTTTATTCTCCTACGTCACTGGTTTATTTCCCTATGTTACTAATTTATTTGCTGCATTACTAGTTTACTTCCTTATGTAGCTAGGTTATTTTCCAAAGTTACTGGTTTATTGTCCATTGCTACTGGTTTGGTTTTTTTAATAAAATTGTTTTCCAATGTAGGAGACACTATACACTACTGTGTTTTCAAGAAGGGCACTGGTAATAATATGCATGATTTAAGACTAGTGGACAATGAGAAAAGCAAAACAATGATGACATATTTTTGTCATATGTACGAAACACTTGGCATTATTTGCAGACATATAATAAAGGTTATGAAAAATTTGAGTTGCTTCGCTGCTGGAGCTAATTTCAGTACTTTACCTGATGATTATATTTTGACGAGGTGGACCAAAAAGGCAAAGGATGGTTTAATTATATCATTGGACCGCCCCAAAGAAGGCTAGCAACTTCACGTAATATCGCTAGTATTTGACATGTAAGATGAATTATTTGGCTAATCTGGTATGTTTAGATTGGGAAGATGTCAAAGGAGTTGACGAAAATCTTAACAAAATGATTGCTCACTATTCACAAAGATCTTCATAAGGTACGCATAGCATCCCTCTTGTGACTGGTCAAAATTTATTTTTAATTATTATAGATTGCTAAAGATCTTTCTTTCAATTTAAGGTGCTCCGGTAGAAGAAGACCAACAAGGCAAGGCTAATGATGAAAGAAATCAATCGACTTCAAAGTCATTTGGAAAAATAATCAAAAAACAAAACAATCCTAACAAGTCCAGACAGAGGTTGAATAGTGCGAATGAAAAAGGGCATGAAAAGATGAGGATAAAGCACAAAGGAAAGGCCAAGAAGCAATGAACAAACTGAAAAGCAAAGGATGGCAACAAGGAAGATGTAACATTTGATCAACCTATTATAGACATAGATTTAAACTAACTATTGGAAGGAAATCAATTTTAACCTTGTTTATAAAGATTTTGTGTAATTTTTTATTCCTACGTTACTAGTTTAAAGTACCCTGTTACTGGTCTGAACTCTAACATTATTGGTTTAAAGTCTTATGTTATTAGTTTAAAGTCCTACGTTACTTGTTTAAAGTCCTACATTACTGGTTCAAATATCTAAGTTACTGGTTCAATGTCTTACGTTAGTGGAAAGCAATATTGTCATGACCCGATCTAAGGTCGATGATCGGTGCTAGACAGTGACATATCGACGGCATAATATATGTCTACCAAGCCTAAATCAAAACTCATAGGTCTTATCAACATACGAAAACCAAACAAAATCAAAATAATTTACAAACCAAAATCAACCATCTCTCAAAAGCTACTACAGAGCATCTATACAAGCAGAAACGAACAACATAATCCAAAGACCTCAAAGAGTTTCCTTGAAAGAAGGAATCAGGCATGTACCGAAGACTCTAGAACTCAAAACGAACTAAGGTCTCTGAGAATCTGAAATAGATTTTGTAAGGGGTAAGTGTTTTGAAACACTTAGCAAAGGAATAGCACATAATATATTAGTTATGGTTGAAATATGCATGCGACAGAAACTCAACCATGTTCGACATCTCTCTAAACCAAAATATTTAATGACCAAATGCTACAAATGTTACCAATCACAAATATAGATGCACAAACAGACAAAGAGCAATGAATCAGGTTTTAAAAGGCCCCTTCCTAGCCAAGGGAAATCCAAATGGCCAAAACAGATCTTTGTCCACAAACAAATAGAAGCTAGCGTACAAATGCAAGCTAGTGATAGCAAACAAATGTAAACTAGTGGTATCCCCTAAACTATGAGCTCATAGACTAACATCCCTGGTTAGTACAGGAAAGCCTGATCATTTCTCACACAAAAATACATATGTTGTTAGATGTATGACAAACAAATTGAAATCATATCCATTAGACATAACAAATCAGCTCGAGGCCATTCACAAATGTCACATGTATCACAAATCATATCAGAGTATGACCAAAAAATATGCATGTGACGCGCATCATCAAGATCTGAAACAAGCACACAACAACGCACAACCAAATTTTTCATGTATTATTCGCTTACTCAGACGAACACTCCTCAATAATGTTGGTTCTCGAATCTCAAACCAGATGCCATCAAGCTTTGACTGTTCAAGTATAGTTTGAAAGATGATGCTAGGGAGTGGGTAGATTCATTTCCAGCCGGCACCTTCACAACATGGGACGAGCTTGCCGACAAGTTCTTGGAAAAGCATTATCCTCCAGGTAAAACCACTCAACTGCGTAATAAGATTTCTCAATTTAAATAGCTAGGTGGTGAATCGTTGCACGAGGCTTGGCATCGCTTCAAGAGACTACTTTGCGAATGCCCACATCATCAGATACCAGAATGGATGCTTATCCAAATGTTTTATAATGGATGTGAGCTACAAATTCGAATCAACCTAGATGCAGCAGCTGGAGGAGATCTAACAAACAAGTCGGAAGCTGATGGTTTCCAAATCATTGAAGCCATGGCAACTAACAACCATGATTGGGGAGATCGAACTGAGAGAAGAAGAGTTGCTAGTGTACAAGAAAATGATGAGGTAAATGCTTTGAAAGCACAAGTTGCAACACTTACACAACTAGTACAAGGATCAATGTCATTGCAAGCAACTTCCTCTTCTCAGGTTTATGAAATTTGTACTGGATCACATAGCACGGATAGTTGTTCATTTATCGCTGAGCCTGTCAATTTTGTGGGAAATACCAATTGGTATAATGATCCATATTCCAGTGCATATAATCCGGGTTGGAGAAACCACCCAAATGTTTCATGGAAGAACAATATAGGACAGCAGGTACCTCAACATCTGAGATCGCCTTACAGAGGTGGGAATGTACAAGGTCCTCCACCTCAGCAATTTCAGCCATATCAACAAAGGTGGCAGCAGCAAGGACCACCACCACAAGATCGTCAAGGAGAAGATGAGTTGCACAAGCAAGTGTTGAGCCATGAAGCAACCATTTGAAATCTTGAAGTACAAATCAGTCAGCTGGCGATGAAACTTAATGCACGACCACCAGGCACTCTTCCAAGCAACATCGAAGCTCCTCCCACAAAGATTGAGCATTGTAATGCCATCACAACTAGAAGTGGTTTGGACTTAGGAAAGAATGTGGTGCAGACTCAAGTAACCCCTCCATCAAGAAAGACAGTTGCGAAAGAGGAAGACGAGCTACAAGTGATTCCTATTGTTGGAGAAAAAGATAAGTCATCTGAGGAAGCACTCAAGCCAATAGCCGAGGGGTACAGCCGTGAACCCCAGCGAATGCTGGCCAACCAGCGTATGCTGGGCTTGTCTGAGAAAGAAGACCATTTGGGTAGTAGCCAAGGACAGCGGATGCTGGCTAACCAGCATACGCTGGGCCCACTTTCTGGAGGAGAAGAAGAAAGAAGGGAGCCCGAGAGAAAGGAGGAAAGAAAATACCCTCCACCACCATTTCCTCAAAGGATGAACAAGCAAGTCTCGCACCCAAGCTACCAGAAGTTTTTAAAACTTTTCAAGAATCTCCACATCAACATACCGTTCTTTGATGCTTTTGAGCAAATGCCTACTTATCAAAAGTGGATCAAGGAGTTTATTTCAAAGAAGAAAAGTATCAATGACTTTGAAGTCATTCCCTTGACTCGAGGATGTAGTGCAGTGTTATCCAAGGATCTCCCTCAGAAGATGAAGGATCTCGGAAGTTTCACTATCCCGTGCACTATAGGAGATCAAAATTTTAAGAAGGCATTGATCGATCTTGGTTCTAGCATCAACCTCATGCCATTCTCCATATTTCAGAAGCTTAGGTTGAGAGACATACAACCAACATTAGTAGTCCTTCAGCTTGCAAACAGATCAATGGCAATGCCAATGGGAATGATTGAGAATGTGCTCGTAAAAGTTGATACTTTGCTCTTTCCGGTGGACTTCATTGTCATGGAGATGGAAGAAGACTGTGATGTTCTGCTTGTCCTTGGACGTCCATTCTTGGCCACAGGAAAAACAAGTATTGATGTGGAAAAAGGAGAGTTACGATTCAAGATCCATGATGGTGAAGTCATTTTCAATGTGTTTGAAGCAGCCAAGTGCCCTACCAGGGATAATGACTACTACAAAACTAATGTCAAAGACAAGCTGGTGGCCAAGTACGATGAAGAGGACAAAACAATAGCAGTCCAGGAAATGAAGATGGAGGTAGAAGATCTAGATTTTAGAGATCAAGTATCAGGGGTGCGCAAAACAGAATCATTTGAGCCATGTGATACACCATGGCCCAAGCTAAAACCACATGTCATCCCGTTACCGAAATTAGAGCATAAACCACCACCAAGTCATTTGAGGTATAATTATTTGAGTAGAGATAATAAACTGCCTAATATTATGTCTATATCTCTTACTCATAAACAGAAGGAAAAATTACCAAGAGTCCGAATGCACAATGATGACACTAAGACAAAATTCGAGACAAATGACAAGCGCTTGCAGGTAAACCAAGCTACTTATATTGACCTGCAAGGATCATGGGCAAGACTCAATGACCCAGGACCTTGGTGATCAATGACTACCGTCAAGCTAATGATGTTAACTTAGAACTACATTCTTCTTTTTCACTCAATCTTTTTGAATTTTGAGTCACTCGTCCGAGTTTTCCTGAGTTTGTGGGTTTCTACAGGAATGTACATATGGTTACCCTCAAAAAATATGTCATTTTATCAGTTTTACAGATCAACAGCTTGTCCGGGAGCAAAACACAAGCCTGGGACAGAAGCTGACCCCAGCATACGCTGGCTTCCCAGCGTCCACTGGCCATGTCTAGGAGAAAACACGCAAGGGGCAGAATCGAACCCCAGCGTACGCTGGCCTCAGTATCTGGTCATCTGCAGCCCAAACTTCAACTTCAGTTTTCTCCCTCATATGAACTTCAATTTTGAAACCGTCGAATCCTGGGCATCCCTAATCGACATATCTACCTTTCGGAGTATTATTAAGCTCCATATCTCAACAACCTCCTACGAGAGAAAGCTCAAGCTTGCATCCACCTTAATTGGTCGACCTTACCTAAAGCAATATCAAGAGTACCAGGCCTTCAACCATGCTCAATAGGAATAGCTCGGGAAACACCTCCAACCAACACCACCATCTCCTTGAACAGGCTTTATCTTCTCCTTAACTTATTTTATTTTGTATTTATGTATTTAGATTTCTTCGTCTTGTGACTTGTATGTTTAACTCCATACATTGAGGA
>SOPF01027370.1:0-13284 GCA_012979155.1 Hypericum perforatum
TGGGGCGGTGGGTGTGGTGAGTTCGGGTCGAGTTGGGAGAGGACGTAGCTCAGGATCGGGTACTGGGCTTCCGACCGTGGGTCCATGTCCTTGTCTACTTCACTTATTTTTCTAAATTTTTTTTTTTTGCTATTTCTTATCTTGTGTTAAACTTGATGAAGCAGATGACTGGGCCAATAATCTAAATTAATTAAACCAAACTCCATTGTTATTGACGAGGTGTTTTCTTTTCGATGAATGATATGTATAGGTGACTGGTCATCCGGCTAATATGCCCGTCATCTTTGTCCTTTTTGGATCTGGATAACAACAACATAGAGATGACTTCACACCCTTAGTGAATAGAATAATGACCAACGCGCAGTTGGTGCAGTGGTGCCAGTGGCGGCTGTACTTGAAATGGCGAATCAAGGTTCGATCCCCACAATAGCGTTGGGAGAGATTTAAAACCTTAATCCCGGAACCCGCCTCGAACAAGAATAGTCGATCTCGTTGAAAATCCATAATAGGCTGGGCCAGATACCTGGGTATTCACCAAAAAAAAAAAATAATGATAAATTTTATTTTATTCGATATTGTTTATCGGTACCGCGGTTATTTAATTCTATTCTAACAAAAATAAAAAATTTATTTGAAACGGAAACATTAAAATGACTTTTACCGGAAATGAAATTGTCATATTTTGTGCATAAAACTACTTTCTAATCTCATGTTTATGAGAAAAAAAAATTCATTAAAAAAGTACAGAACTTGATAATATCCAAAAAATAAATAATTAACCACTGCTCTAATAAATAATAAAAGGGCAAGCACTAGACAACCAAGACGTCTGAATTTTTCCTCAAAAAAAAAAAAAAAAGACGTCTGAATTTCGAAAACCAAAAGCATAGGTCATATCAGCTAGTGACATGAGCCATCAATTTGGCTCCTTCCCCTGAACGGGTCCATATTATCACTGTCCTAATCTTATCTCTCTCTTTTTTTTAGGATATTAATATTATCTTTTTTTTTTGTCGAACTAATCTTATCGCTTTGCCTGTTGCACTTCCTTTCATTAATATGTTCATATTCACGAATATCAACTAATTTCACACCATTTATTCCTTCCAATGACCTTTGGGGCCAACAAAGCTTTGCACATTGGTGGTGGGGTTGGATAAACCTTAAACCACTTGATCTTTATGAATTATCATCAGGGAAACCCTCCCTACCAGTCCTTTTCCTTTTTCTTTATTTCATTGAATTTCCTATCCCTTTTTTTGTTTATTACTCTCTAGTCCATCACCTCGCAATCAAAGATCAGGACAGGAGAATCTCTCTCTCTCTCTCTCTCTATTGAATAGGAAGTGAATGGAAGTCCTCCAATTGAACCCACCACATATCCTTGGGACATCCCAATATCAATGTCTCTATCATCTTTCGTGTTTATTGAATGAATATCTCTGGTCACCGGAGACTTCCATGACCCAGATGCCAATATCTTGAAAGTTGCAGGCCAGTGCTCCTCATAAATGCAGAGCTGTCCAAGAAAGACAGGAATCTCCATTCCAAGTCTTGCATCCATGTTCAAACTTTACTCCAATGGACAAGGCTTCATTAATGCAATATGGTCCCCCACAAGTGTTGGTGTTCTCCATTTCGAAGTATTTAATATCACTAGTCACCGGAAACTGGGAATCCTGTATTGGCCTTATTGGGGTCCACCATAACTCCAAGCCAATCATCTCCATCGGAATATGGGGCGAAATTGATGGTATCTGGTCAATAAAGAAAGCAGTTTTTATCATCGCCAGATAGCCATGGTCCCATATGTCCAGCCATCACAAAAAATGAACGAGAGAACAGAAAATGACCAAGGGAAGGGATGGGTTCCAAAATCTAATAATTAAATATCAAACGTACAAGCATATAACGCTAAATGAAAAATTACTATAATCTCCATATCTAACCCAAAACTAAGAGTTGGTCTAAATGACTAGAAATTTAGATTCCCTCATATGATGGAGATCTCGAGTGCAAACCTTATAGCTAAGGCGCACAAGCAACAACCTCCCTATCTTAATTTCTTTCCTCCAATGTCAATCGTCTAAATTCATGTATTAGCTAGTCCGAAGATGTACACACATCAAGCCAATCTTCTAACTTCTTAAGACTATATGGTTGTTAAAAGAACTCTCTAGCGTGCAATAAAACTGAATCAGTCGACTCCGGAAAGATTTGACATGGACATCTGCTTCTTTCCCAGGCAGAATTTTAAGTTTTCATCTTTTCCCCCTTTATACTTAATGTTGAAAACCTAAGAAGCCCCCATGAAAAACTATGGATAGAGTGAACCTTGAGTAACCAACAGTTTTAAGCAGTCTTGATCATTTTAAAAGATTGGAAGCAACAAATTTGCAGCAATACAGAGCAATTATTACTCGTATAACCACAAAAGAAGAAGCAATATCAGAACTGGGTATCAAGGAAGCTTACCGAGTAAGATACATTGCTTCCTGAATGCATGTACCATACAGACGATGTTGAAGTTGCCCTCCGTCACACAGGAAAAAACCATGGTTTTTTCCCATCTCCTTAATAACCCTGCAAAATTATAACAGGAAGATAAGGAATACTAGACAGCAAATAGAACTAACCACAAAGGTAGCAAATGCACCAAGCAATTAAGTTAGAAACACACATCAATGAGCAAAACAAAAGAAACACTGAGAACAAACATCTAGTGACAAAAGAAGACAGCGCAAAGCTGAAAAAACTGAGAAGTGACAAGGAACACGAGAAGAACAAGAACAAAGAGGAGGGTGTCTGGACAAGCGCAATGGAAAAAGCAGCTCATGCGTGTGACAAATACTAGACACACAGACGATGAACCAAGAGAGCAAACCAGACGAGTGACACGGTGGCAGGATAACGACGATGGGGGAGAACCTGGGTTTCGTGAAAATTGGAAAGGACAACGATACGGTATATACATAAACAAGGAGTGTGGTAATTTGCATACAACAACACAAGGGTATTCAAGAACGCGATCCGGTAAAGCGATCCATCGACACAACTTGGCCATCAGACATTTGGGTCCAAACTCCAAACCAAAATCGGACTAGAATAGTATATTCATGTATTACTTTCTTCATCAAAGGACCAAAAAAAGGCAATCCTTCTAATCGATTCATAGGCTTCTTAATTACATCACAACACCGCCTTTCGACACCTTTACCCCCATATAAGGTTGTTCTCAATCTGGCATCCTCGCAGCATGGCAAGATAGGAGGGGGCCAATGCTACTGCCAGTGATTCTCATTGCGCACAAGGTAGTAATGGCTAGGATAACCATATTGAGGATGGGCATTAGGGTGAGGAGCAACCTTCTTCATAGGAGGATAAGCTGCAACGGGCTTAGCCATCTGATGGTAACACCTATTACCGGGAGGAGGCGCAGCCACCGAACTTGAATCAACACGAGCAACACCACCACGATTACAACGCAATGATGAAAATGACGTCGGGGACAAAGACGAAGACGAGGAGGAGGACGACGAGGAGGAAGAAGACGGGGACGCCTGCTTTTTGGGCACGGAAAGGAAAGCCCTGATCTTCATCGAACCACCACCACCAGATACGGTCGCGGCACGATCATACTCCTCGATGAGATTGGCCAAGTCCTCATCGGAAGTGACCGTCACCAAAGCGTCCAAATCCTCATGGGGTAACTGGAATCGGACCGACACGGGGGCCCCACACAGCTCACCTAGCTTCCCCACCAACTCTGTATGTAATTCCAGAACCCTAAATCAGCTTCCGAAACCCTAATTTCAACTCAAAATGACCAAAATAAAAGGGTGGGGAGGGGAGTTAACTGACCGGAGAAGGAGATAGAGCGGTCGAGGGAGAGGACGCGGATGTCTCCGCCGTGATAACGGAGCTTGCCGTCGGGGTGACGGGGGATGATTCTCCCACCGTAGCTGCACAGGAACTTGACGGTGGAGGTGGCGGAACACGGCGGCGGCGGCGGTTTTTTGTACAGAGAAGAAGGGTCTACCATTTTTTGTTTTGTTTTCTAGAGAGAGAGAGAGAGAGAGAGAGAGACTTGGAGGAGTTGGTTTCTTCAAGCCTGGTTATGGGACTCTCTCCGCCTCATTTATAGAGTGGGACGAGGACTGGAGGAGGAGGTAGGGGGTGGTGTGGTTAAAGTTAAACTGTGAAAATATGGAGTTTACCGGTGGTGAAAAGATTCACTGGATTAGATGATGGCATGTCGGAGGACGGCGACCTTTATTTTTTTTTTTCAAATTATATCATATTTGAAGTTTGAACAACTACTAAATAAGACAGATTAATCTATAATTAAATTTGTAATTTTTTTAAATACATACAAAATTATTTTGATAAACGATTTAAAATTGATGTATTATAAAAAAGCATAATCAAAATTGTTATGAAACTATAGCAAATTGTAATCTAAAATTGATATATTACATTTGATTAATTTATGTTTGTTTCGGTCATGATTTTTAAACGTGTCAAAATTATACCAACAAACATTTAATATTCTATCATCAAGAACTTTAATTCGAAAATTCTTGATTAAATTTAAACAACGCTCTCGTGAGTTGATAAAATACTTGTTAGTACATTGGTATATAGGTTTTTTACACCATTTGATATGTGAACAACTCTATGATGATTAATTTTGGTAACAAATAACTATAATAAAATTCTCTCGTCAAATATTAATACTACCACAATGTTGAAAACCAAACTTAAGTTTTTTTTAATTAAGTTAAAACATATTAAATAACACAATTTTTATTACGTCGGTATATATGTTTCTATTAGGTTCGTCGGTATAGAGGTTGGTCCACCAATATTGCTTTTACGCAATTTATGAATCACCGCGTAAAAAAGTGTCGAACGTTCATCAACTATAAACTAAAGGGAAAGGAAGAAATGATAGACCTACGTGGAAAAGCAAATAACTTTAAACAAAAACTTGATTGGCCATAGAGAATTAACTTCTTCCATTTATCTTAAAGAAAGATGACGAGGTTAGGTTGGGTTGGCCCCAATCCTCCCACGAGCACTCATTTTTCTTGGGTCGTAATCTCGTCCTCATGAAATGCCAAATAACTAGATCAGATACTTCTTTATTAAAAATATATTGATATATCAAATAATTATAGATATCCTCATTATGTTGCAGATTTTATCCTTTAGAAGTATCAAGATCATAATTTTAATCACTTTTACTATATCAAAACTCAAAATTTTTAATTAAAAAATTAAGACAATTTTGTCCCAAACGACCAGTTCAACTTTTCTCAATTTTTCTTGCAGTAAAACAACTGGTTCAATTTTCAGTTTAGGATGGCAATAAGGACGAAATTGTAACTACCATATTTCATGTGGTTCGATTATTGTGTTGTGACGATCCAATTATTAAATAACGTGGTTTTATTTATCATATCCGAAATTGACTGTTGCATATGGATCTTTACGTGATATCATGTGAGCCAACATCAGTGGGGATCACTCCAATTTAATGAACTAATTTTTTATTAGACGACCTGCTATTAATTATGTGAAACAAAAATGTTGATTGTGTTGTCCCAACCAACAACATTAATGTAAACAAATATTAATTAAGCTAACATCCCAATCAACCCTATCCCAATTTCCCAGATTTATCATATAATTGGGAGTTAAAGACCAAACCTCACCTGACCAAAAAAAAAAAAGAACAAAACTCGTCCTTGGTTCTATCTCTCGTTACAAATACGGGGCGATCATATGGTTTTTTTTAATAATTTGTGGATCAAATCACCATGCATTGACACGGTGCAAGAACAGTACTATCGTTCCAGGTAATAAAAAATTAATAATTTCTCTTTAATACGTTTGGAAAAAGAATATAACGAACGAAATACTATCATTGACTCTCTAAACAAGATTCAGACAAGACTATACAATACATGAACTAGAAAGAAGCATATCATTTTTAAAAGAAATATTAGAAAAAAGTACACATAAATACCATATGGTTTACCTATTTCCAAGAAAAGACCATGTGGTTTTATTTTTTCAAATTTAGTGCATATGTTTTCATTTCGGGGACAACTTTAGTTTCGAGCAGAATTTTATTTTATCAAAACCCAACCAAGGGAGGAGGAGAGGGGAGGAGGAGAAGGGTGGAGGAGGGCAGAGGAGGAGGAGAAAGGAGGAGGAGCGCGGAGGAGGAGGAGAAGGGAGGAGGAGGGCGGCGGAGGAGGAGAAGGGTGGAGGAAGAGGAAGGTGGAGGAGGTCGGCGGCGGCAGAGGAGGAGAAGGGAGGAGAAAGAAGGAGGAGGAAGGTGGAGAAAGAAAAAGAGGAGGGAGGAGGAAGAAAAAAGAGGAGGGAGGAGGAGGAGGAGGGAGGAGGAAGAAAAGGAGGAGGAAGGAGGAGGAAGAAAAAGAGGAAGAGATGCGGACCACGTGGTTCTTACGTGGTGCTCACGTGGCATTGCCACGTGGCCGGGTAGACTTGAAAGCTGCCCGAGACTAAAATTGTCCCTGAAATGAAATTACAAGTACTAAATTTGGAAGAAAAAAATACGTATTTTTTAGAACAAGCTAAACTACATGGTATTTATGTGTACTTTTCTCGAAATATTATTATGTGTCCTACACCAGACCGCCGCAAATATTGCGGTGAGCATTGACTAACAAGTTCAAATATTTTGTTTTTTAAGTTCAAATATTCTTCGTAACCAACTTGCTCTTTGAAATTGTGGGTTCGAACGTTAAATTGTCAACACCAATTTCAAACGCATCCACTTATATTCATCCAAGTGTAACATTTCCCTCTCTGGTCCTTTTTTCCCAGTCCCACATTTCCTTGCCATCGCCATGGGCATGGCATTTCCACACTTCAATTATTTTATCGATACAAGATGCCTGTTAAGTTGGAGGATCCTGTCATGCATCTCCATAACAGGTGTCAGGATATAATCGGGAGAAGATTCTTTGCTTGACAATAAAGCATACACTATTGAAAATATTTACTATTTTGACGACTATCGACATTAAGGTATTTCTAGTTATAATAGTGGTAGATTTATTTATAATTGTGAAATATTTGCATATTTACTATCCTAATATTTTCAGATTAATTTACATGTTTTAACTTAATATGAAATCGGTTTGAACTCGAGAATTATTGTTATAATTACACGTCATATATTGATATAATCAAAGTACATACAACCGGGGACGGACTTAGAAAATTTATATTACGAGAGCAAAATATTTATATAGTTTATAATGTGGGGGCAAATTTGTCAATATTAATAGAACAAACGTTTTTTTCTATCAAATATATAGCTATAAAAAAAATTTGTGTGGGGGCAATTGTTCCCACATCTCCTAATGTACATCCGTCCCTGAATTACAACTTTTATTTTGATAGAATGTCGTTTGAAGAGACTAGTTACAATTATCACATCTTTTAGTTACAAAATAATAAATTTATTTATAAGTATAAAAAATAATCATTTCCATTTCTGCTATTTTTTTCGTTGAAATGGTTAATAAATTGTCTAGTACTGTGTGTGGAGGGGCTGCCTTGCCGTCCCTTGTTGGCCATGGTCCGCCCATTCCTGCATGGACCTTGAGGGATGGTAAATTTCAGTTTTAGACTATATTTATAACAATTAAATGTGCATGGTAACGTGAGCTGCCCAGGGAATATCCTTCCCAGCATTGTCTTTTTCCCTGACACGTGTGATGCTTTGTATGTGGCTTTCCCTTCCCGGAAAATTGTATACATGTTGGGTTCATTTTAAAATTTGAAAATTGTAGATAATAATTTTATTTTATATAAATTGGTAAAATATGACTATATGGGTAATTAAGTAGTGTCATCCTTCTCAAGTGTATCAGATCCCTGTCGTCACTTTCAATGAATTTTGTCCAAGCTTGCCGAGCATTAGCTGGATGCATGTATGAATTATAAATTGTGAGAACTTAATTTCTGGCATTAAACAAGATTATCCGGAAGAAACATCATGATGTTGCGAGTCTAGTGACATACTTATTAAATGTTTCACATTCATTCTATCTTATTTGTGAATAGTTACATCGATCTAATATTTTTTACAGGTAAATTTATTTTTATCTAGAAAAAATATCCAAAATAACAAGTAAAAATTTGCTATTTGTTATAAATGTTAGTACAAACACATATTTCCTAAAGAAATAATTTAAGTAAGTCTGGCACGATCATTATCATTACTTGTTCACCTGATACAGTAGTCGGACCAATGCAATCAAGATGCAGTGCTTTATCTTCAAACTTTCAAAGATTGTTAGTAGGGGTCATACTTAAAAGTTCGATATACCCTATGTTATTATGCTTGGGGTTTTAATTGAGTTTGAAAGTGAGACTTTTTTGTACAGCTTATAATCATACAATATATATATATATATATATATATATATATATATAGCACGTGTGTTATAAATCATTCAACAATGTTAAGCAATTTGAGTGCATTTAACCTGACGATAATATTTAAGATTTAAGGTTCAAATCTTCACATATGGATCTTGTTGTAAAATTTTATCTTTCAAAAAAAGTAGATTTAAACATTTCCCCATTAAAAATAAGTCTTAATCGACATCTAGCAACATCAATTAAAGCCAAAAGTCATAGATATTAGTTATCAAAGTGGTAAAGTACTTTAACTTGTTTAATAAAATTTTGTGTTAAAGTCGTACAAATATTAAAAGTTTAAAAATTAAAGCCGAGAGATCATTGTAATCAGGATCTCATCGTATACTAGATTCATTTAAGGATGTGCAGGAGAGGGCCTAAGCCAATTATGTAATTATGTAAGTATTATAGCAATAAAGATTTTACTAAAAAAAAGTAGGGTTAGAAAACGTGATACGATGTATGAATAACAACTCGTTCAAAATAGAATATCTCACAGCATATCTTAAAAGGTCAGCTAATGAATCATGACATGATATGCTGTACTTATCTTTCAGTCATTTTCGGTTGATCATGTCATGAATAATTCCATTGGAGTTTCCTTTTTCATTATTGTTATTACAAGCGTTATCGAACCTAATTTCATGAATGTATGCCCATAATCTTCTTTTTAATGTTAGCAAAGCCCAAACATAAATTTGAATTTTTTAGCATCAATACTAATTTATGAATAATTGTTTCAATAGTATTTCTTATATTTATGAGACTTAACACTAGTATGTTTTCAATGAATTCAAATCTATTACCGTAATAGACAAACTCAATCAAGAATCAACTTGGACAAACTTTTAAGAACTCAAACTTGGAGGGTTGTTCCATCAACTTGAACACTTTATTGCAGAGGATACCAACATCTTCTTTCTTTTTCCCATTTTTGTGCAATTATGCCAAAACCTGTGGAAGCATATCATCCTATCTCCTTATTCTCATCAGGCACTTTGCTTGGTTTATTGGCAATTGTTATTGCCTTTTAGTGTGTGTTTTTATCGTTGTAGGACCCAAATAATACTCACTCGGGCAGAAGGGGAACCCCATCACTGTGTTAATGTCGAGGATAAGGTTATGCACTTTGTGGAAAGGGCCAATTGTGATGTTGTATTGAAGACGACACTTCAAGAGTTACTACACTTAATTGTATACGAGTGCAGATTTTTCGTAGGAGACCTGAAATTTCTCTGTCAAATGACCTTCAATATCACATATTACCGTGGACATTTTTACATCTAAATTGCATCCATTAAAAAAAATTATGCCAAAAGAAGCAAGTAATTACACTTTCTTCGTAATACGCTAACACAGTTCACTCAAAACAACGTATAAAAATACATAATTAAATGCAGAGGTAATCGGTATGCACTAATTTTTTTTCTAGGTGGGTAAATGGTGTATAGTGAAAGTGAAAAGTAAGATGTACAAGACTAGACAAAACACACTCCAGCTCAACAAGATAGGTATTCGTCCGACCAAAAAAATATCCGACCAAAAAAAAAACAAGATAGGTATTCGCTAAGTTAAGTAAAATTATAGGTTCCCAATCGCTCCAAACCGTAATCTCTATGACACTAATTATCGCCAAAAGATCTTTGTAGTCGAGATTTGATCATGTACTTTGAATCATTAAGAAAAATGGAGCTAGAGAAGTCTATCATATATATATTTTTTTCTTTTTTGTTAATTTTGTTTTTACCAATTCGATTATTTTAAATTGACAGCCTATTCAATGATCAGTACTGTAGGTTTTTAAATCTCAGGATCATTTCGCTTAGAATATCAAAGAACCAATTCAGAAATTTCCGGAACAATTGCTTGATACAATTTATTCGGCAATGATAGACACCTCTTCCTTCCAAACTACATTTTGTTGGCTCCACATTGTATAATTTCCATGCACGACCACGTTCACGTGATACTGTGTTACGAAATGACGGACAAGAACATATTATTTCGCGAGCAAGTACTAAGATTTCCAACTGTTGTTTCACGGATACGAGTACTTGATTAGGATCGGGTTGTAGTCGAGGCAAGTGTTGAACACTTTCTCGACTACAACCCGATCCTAATCAAGTACTCGTATCCGTGAAACAACAATCGTAAGACGAGATTGCCCCGTATATTTTAGTGCGTACGGGCTAAGGCAATCGTCCCCAAGATACAACGACTATCAGACGTTTCCAAGAACGTTGCACACGAACTCGAAACTTTCGGGCGAACCCTTATATACCCGGAACTTTCTTGACTCAGATTTTCTAGTATGAAGAACGGGGGAAGAGAAGAAGCAGACAATGCAAGTGTCGCTGGGATGATTTGGAAGTGAGGAGGGCATGCCTATTTATAGGCTGGTGGTGGCAGGGGGATCAGGCACTCCGAGGGGACGCGTCCATTGGCATTCCCTGTCTGGAGCCCCTTCTGGATAGGCTTGGACCTTATCCAGTCCGCCGTGTCCCTTCAGAAACCTGACAGACAGCCTTGTCCTGATCCGGTCTGCCACGTGTCACTCGCTGGTTGACCCTTATCTGCCACTTCGTGTCTGTTCGGGGACCGAACTTATCCGTTGCCCCTCGCACCCCGTCGCTGTATGGATTTCAGATCACTCCGAAAATTTCCAAAACACTTAAGGCTCCTCAGAGCTCCTCGCGACGTGGTGAGCGTGCAAAGTGCCAAGTGCACCTCAATGTACCCAAGCACCCGCTCCTGGCCTCAAGTCCATGTCCGGTCTCGGTCCCGCGCCCGCACCCGCGCCCGTGCTCGTGCTCGGACGGTGCTAAAGCACAGTCCTCGCAATCAACGGAAAGTCAACCAAAAGTCAACGGGAAGTCAACTGAAAGTCAACCTAGGGAGTAGTCAACCAATTGGAATGTGAAGGGAAGAAATCACTTATAAACTTGGATTTTTCCCTTGCACTAACCAATGTAGGACACTCCCTTTTCCACTTCATTAACCATTTGGCATTTACACTTTCACTTGACTTGGGCTTTAGGCATTTAGACCCATTTGGGCTTTTATTCAATTCCAACAATCCCCCACATGAATGAAGACCAATGCATGCAGACTCTAATCGAAAGTTCCGACATGCCATTATTGCATCGAGACAGGTAGCTTGCGGCTTTGAACCTTCTCTAGTAAGATGTTATCGGATTTACTTGCTGCTCGGTGAACACGATGTCTTGAACCGTCAGCTTTTTGCGTAAACCAAGACAATAACATTTACATAATAACAACCCTAGTATATTTAGGTTCTCACGTTGTGTCCTTTTCGGCCATAAACCATATCTTGGATTCATAAGTGTTTTTCTTATTTGAAGCGGCCTCACTTCATACTTACATAGGTGATCTCCTATCGGAAGTATCCTGCCATACTCTACCTTCAACAAGGTATAGGAATCATTAAAAGCAAAATTGCTTAACCTAGCCACACCTCTGCAGATTGACACCTGGGCAGCTTCTGAGAATGGATTAGGTTTCAGGTGATTAACTGAACCCTCCATAACTTAGTTGTCTTATTGAACCAAGTTTGTGGGATCTCCACTCATCATGGTTGAGTTACCGCTATGGATGTCCTTTAGTGTGTGGACTTTAATCCCATTCCCCTTACTGCATTGTACATTTGATCTCGATTGATTCCTTTCGTAAAAGGATCAGCTATGTTGTCCTTGGACTTTACATACCTCACCCCGCTTGAGATCAACTGCCTAACGGTATTATGTCTCCGACGGATATGTCGAGACTTACCGTTGTACATTGTACTTTGTGCTCTCCCGATTGTAGACATGCTATCACAATGTATTAATACGGGAGGTACAGCCGTACAGGTTTTTCCCAGCACGGAATGTCCTCTAGGAAATTTCTGAGCCATTCAGCTTCTTCCCCAGTTTTATCTAGTGCTATAAACTCTGACTCCATTGTGGATCGAGCTATGCACGTTTTTTTAGAGGACTTCCAAGACACAGCTCCTCCTCCTATGGTGAATACATATCTACTCGTAGATTTGGAGTCCTTCGTGTCTGATATCCAGTTTGCGTCACTGTATCCTTCTAATACAGCTAGATATTTAGCATAGTGTATGCCATGGTTTATGGTATGCTTTAAATACCGTAAAACCCTTTCTAGAGCTAGCCAGTGATCCTTTCCTGGATTACTTGTGAATCTGCTAAGTTTACTAACTGAGTACGCAATATCGGGATGAGTGCAATTTGTTAAATACATCAAACTCCCAATAATTTGTGCATACCTCAATTGGGATACTGGGTCCCCTCAATTCTTAGCTAAGTGTAGATTTAAGTCTACCGGTGTCTTAGCTGGAGGTTTGTCAAATGCTTCGAATTTCTTGAGCACGTTTTCCACGTAGTGGGATTGTGTCAAAATAATTTCATCCGCTTTTCTAGAGATCTTTATCCCTAGTATGACATCTGCCAGACCCATATCTTTCATGTCGAAGTGATTCTTCAACATGTTCTTAGTTTTTATAATAACCTCGTTATTGCTTCCCATAATTAGTAAGTCATCCACGTAGAGACATACAATTACGTAAGCTTCAGGCATGCCTTTAATGTAAACACATTTATCGCACTCATTGATCTTGAAACCATTTGACATCATCGTCTTGTCAAATTTTTCGTGCCACTGTTTTGGCGCTTGCTTAAGCCCGTATAGTGACTTGACTAGCCAGCATACTTTATGCTCTTGTCCAGGAGCCACAAACCCTTCAGGTTGTTCCATATATATCTCCTCCTCTAGCTCTCCATTCAAGAAAGCGGTTTT
>SOPF01027370.1:13684-50068 GCA_012979155.1 Hypericum perforatum
TGCATATCCGATAAAGATGCAATCAATGGTCTTGGGTCCTATCCTTATCTGCTTAGGTTTAGGTACTTCGACCTTTGCTAAGCACCCCCACACTTTAAGGTAACTGTAAGAAGATTGTCTTCCTTTCCATAGCTCGTATGGAGTTTTGTCCCTTTTCTTGTGTGGCAACTTATTTAGAATGTGGTTAGCTGAGAGCACAGCTTCCCCCCACATGTTCTGGGGTAAGCCCGAGCTAATCAACATTGCATTCATCATCTCCTTAAGAGTTCGATTTTTGTGTTCAACTATGCCATTCGATTGAGGTGAGTACGGAGTAGTCGTTTGATGAATAATACCGTGTTTTCGGCAAAGTTCCTCAAACGGAGCTACATATTCTCCTCCTCGATCACTTTGGATCATTTTGATTTTTATGCTGAGTTGATTTTTAACCTCATTCTTATACCTCTTAAAGGCCTCAAGAGCTTCGTCTTTACCTTTTAAGAGATACACGTAACAATATCTTGTGCAATCATCGATAAACATGATAAAGTATTTCTTTCCGCCTCTAGTTTGTACGTGTTTTATATCGCAAGTGTCCGTATGAATTAATTCTAAAAGCGTGGTACTTCTTTCTACCGAATGGAAAGGTGCTTTGGCCATTTTAGCCTCCACACATACCTCACATTTATCGGAAGGGTTGAACTGTAGATTCGGTAATAAATTTAAGCTTACTAATTTTCTTAGCGAGTTTAAATTTACGTGTCCTAATCTACCATGCCATAAATTAGAACACTCGGCCAAATAAGAAGAAACTTTAACTACATTACGACCGTCAAAGTTAAACTTGCGGTGTACAGTTATTACATTCATCTTAAAGAGCCCCTTTTCTAGGTAACCCTTGCCTAAAAATTGACCCGCTTTGGTCAGTACAAACTTATCCGACTCGAATACAAGTTTAAAACCAGCTTTGCTTAATGTTGAGCCGGAAACTAAGTTCTTGCGGATGTCTGGGACATGCAGCACATCATTTAGAGTCAGCTCCTTTTCTGAGGTCAGCTTCAGGACCACCTTGCCTAGTCCGACGATGTTGGACGTTGTGGAGTTTCCCATGAACAGCTTTCGGCCATTGATCAGCATGTAGTACGAGAACAGCTCCTTATCTAAACAGACGTGGCGAGTAGCTCCAGTATCCACAAACCACTCCCTCGGATTGTCTACTAGGTTGGCCTCGAACACCACAGCTGATAGATCCATCTGGTCTTCGGCTAGGTTGGCCTTTTCTTGGTCGTCCTTCTTTGGTAGGCGACAATCCTTAGCCATGTGGCTGGGTTTCCCGCAGTTGTAGCAAGCGCCTTTGATCTTCTTATTCTTGCTCTTCTTGGGCTCTTGCTTCTCGTGCTTATCCCCGGACTTCTTCCTCTTCTTGCCACCTTTACTTTTGGCGAGGTTCACGGTGCTTTCAGAGGGGGCCTTGCCTTGCTTGACTTCGGACTTTCGGTTGTCTTCCTCGATCCGAAGCCTCACGATCAGGTCTTCTAGGCTCATGTCCTTCCTCTTATGCTTGAGGTAGTTCTTGAAGTCCTTCCAAAGCGGGGGGAGCTTCTCGATTACCGCGGCCACTTGGAAGGACTCACTGAGTTACATCCGTCTCGCTCTCCTTTAAAGAAATTGAATTGAATCCCTTCGGCATGTATCTCGTAAAGGATCAGCTGCAACTCTTGCACTTGGTCAATGACCTTCTTGGAGTCCACCATCTTGAAGTCAAGGAATCGCCCGACGATAAACTTCTTCGTCCCGGCATCCTCCGTCTTGTACTTCTTCTCGAGTGAACTCCACAGCTCTTTAGCGGTCTTGTGTACCGCGTAGACATTGTAGAGCGTATTGTCTAGTCCATTCAGGATGTAGTTACGGCAGAGGAAGTCACTGTGATTCCACACGTCGAGGGCGTTGATCACTTGTTGATCTTTCTCGTTCTCCGCGAGCTTTGGTGCGTCCTCCTTCAGGAACCGTACCAGGTTGAGCGTGGTCAGGTAGAATGTCATCTTCTGTTGCCACCTCTTGAACTCAGTACTATTGAACTTCACTGGCCGTTCGGCGTAGACAGTTCGCGGGTCCGTAGTCAGAGCAATGTTGCTACTCGATGCCATCTTCAAGTACGATCTCGTCTTACGATTGTTGTTTCACGGATACGAGTACTTGATTCGGATTGGGTTGTAGTCGAGAAAGTGTTCACCTTATCCAGTCCGTCGTGTCCCTTCGGAAACTTGACAGACAGTCTTGTCCTGATCCGGTCTGCCACGTGTCACTCGCTGGTTGACCCTTATCTGCCACCTCGTGTCCGTTCGGGGACCAAACTTATCCGTTGCCCCTCGCACCCCGTCGCTGTATGGATTTCGGATCACTCCGGAAATTTCCAAAACACTTAAGGCTCCTCAGAGCTCCTCGCGACGTGGCGAGCGTGCGAAGTGCACCTCAATGCACCCAAGCACCCGCTCCCGGCCTCGCGCCCACGCCCGTGCTCGGATGGTGCTAACCGTCCTCGCAGTCAACGGAAAGTCAACTAAAAGTCAACGAAAAGTCATCGGGAAGTCAACTGAAAGTCAACCTAGGGAGTAGTCAACCAATTGGAATGTGAGGGGAAGAAATCACTTATAAACTTGGATTTTTCCCTTGCACTAACCAATGTGGGACACTCCCTTTTCCACTTCATTAACCATTTGGCATTTACACTTTCACTTAACTTGGACTTTGGACATTTGGACCCATTTGGGTTTTTATTCAATTCCAACACCAACATTATGCGAAAGAAATCTGGACGGATCCGAGCAAGGTAGAAACATGAAAGATCGCATCGTAACCTAAAACGGTATCGTAAAGATTTGGATAGGAAAAGTTTGTCTCAAACCTACCTTGAATCTTTATCGAACGACCGGGTCTAGAGATATTAATCCAAATTTACATAGACACCATAACAGATCTCACTCTAAAAACATTTTTATATCTTTTTATACAAAGTGTTATTACCCAATAAATCTGCAATTGTCTGCAAATACACTACATTGATACTTTTAAGCACTAAAATTCGTCTAAAAATTATCAAAAATAGGTAACTATCTAATGGTAATTGTTACTAAATAAAGTGATATATTTGACATTAAACCTCCATAATTGAAACCGTATTTTTTTCCTCTTCCCATAAAGCTAGCTTACCTCCGTACTTTTTAAAAACATCACCATATCTTGGGAGGACAGATTTGGTTTTCTTGACCATAATAATTGTTGGAACTAATAGTAGTACTAAAAATCGTGTTACATACGAGTGATAAAAACGGTTCAGACTAGGACCTAAAATTCGTTACTTGCATTTTTATTTCCAGAACTTGACGTCTGTAAATTGCACTCCATTCATTTTTGGTATAATTTCTGAGGGTAGAAATGATTGCCACACACGTCGGATTAATACGTGGCGTGGGGCCGACCGGACGACCAACTTGCTGTGTGCTATGGTGACAGGAGGAATCCTCCTCTCGTTGCCAAACACGCAACCTTGCATACCAACTTTGGGCTATTTTGGGGCTGTTGAAGATGAGATTATTTGCCGGTCGGCTGTCGTTTTGTGCTGTCCCGTTAAGGAGTGAGAGCCCACACGTGTCCGCAGGTAAGCCATGATCATCATATATACCGAGTGATTAGAACTATAAAACACGTCATTAATCTACTCTATTATTATGTTACTGTAATATTTTGTCAATTGATCGATGTGTTTGCTGATTAATACGCATTTTTTAGCATATTTTTTTATTGACTCACACAAAATCTAAATTATGTTCATAAGGTCAGTCATGTTATAAGAGAATATGCACAATTTTCATATAAATAGTATAATTAAATTATTTGAACTTTTTTAACTTACTTTGAAAGAAATATTATATTTTGAACGGAATATTATCGACACATTCCGAAATTCGACAAATTCTTAAGATAATAGATAAGAAGGTGTTCCAAACATAAAAAATAAGTTCATCACACTTACATGTAACAAAGTGGTAATATCAAATATATTTATTTATGAACATTTTTTCAAAATACCACTTGCTAGAGGGAGATGGTCCCCTAGCTAGATTGGAATTGCAAGGATGTCCCCTTTCTGTGCCTTTGGAGTTTGCCTACTCTCTCTTAACGAGAAACGGAGGTTTATTCTTTGGAATCTTGGACCTAGATACTAAACTTGTGAAGGAGAGGCAAACTGGTCCACAAAATTATACGAGTGACTGCTACCTGCCTACCTTATTTTGTTAAAGATTTATTAGCAACCCATTTTCACGTGTAAATTACTCCTACGCAGATTCAACTCTTAAGTATTGTAATTTTAAAAGAAACTACTCTAGTGCTTCACAATCTCAATTACCTCTCACCTGCATGAAGGAAATTGTAAGCCTCTGACAATAGTGTTGCTCTAATTAGTTGTATTATATTATAAAGTTGCATAATATTATAATTTCGTTGATATAAAACATTATCCAATCAGGTGAATATTAAATTAGATTAGGATTAGAAGAACCACATCATCAACTGGGCTAGATTGTTGATGACTTGTACGAAGCCAATCTCTATTACGTGTAACGTACAACGTGGAGGGATCGGATGTACCAGGTCACTCGAAGCGCCGCCTCGGGCATGGCTTTTGAATGGAAAATTGTACGATGGCATTTGTAATTTGGTAAATTAAATTTAAAGAATTAATAGTCAAAATATTATTATTTAATTACAAGATTTACCATAAAATTACTCATTTGTACATTGTACTTGGACTTGGACTTGTTATGAGAGAGGCAAGACGTGACCATACTAACATTATCACTTCCATTAAATAATTAATCAATCAAGATTGTTGTAGTACGGTGGTAGGCATTACCAAATGGCGTAATTTTTTTTCCTCCATTATGTTATTAATGTATGGACATTAAAAAGGGAAAAATATACACGAGAGTATTCTGTCTCCCAGTATGATTTAAGAGCTAGATAGTTAAGCTAATTCGTCACCTTAAGCATCAGTGGGCCGGCTCGTAATTTATGTGCATCGTTGCGCGGGCCTTAAGGAGAAATTGTGGGTCAATCTACCAGTACTCTGTAGGATAATTTATATTATATGCTTTCTATGTTTAAATAAGTTGTATGTAGTATAATGATCAATGAGAATTCAACTATAAAAAAAACTCTACACTATCACAGACCAAAGCCCCTCCAGTAGTAAGAAACTCAATAAGCAGAACGAGTGTGCACAGATTCAAAAAAAATGAAAACAAGTTGGAAATTTTCAGAACATGCACATTTTTTACATTACCCTTTCGGTTCGAAGTGCTTCATACAATGTAAGCAATTGGTCCCAAGCTAATCAAATACAAAACCTTCATCCATTATTTCGAGAACAGGCAAGAATCACCATTTGGCTTGGATTTAAGTTCAAATAACTGACCCTGTCCAGATGCAGGTCACTTGATTAGAAGAGACATCATGTATGCCGTCTTGAAGGAGATCTGGATCTCGTTTTATGTCCCCTGCAAGAAAAAGCGAGTTAAGCAAATCTTCTATGTATCGGGTCGAAATCCGGCCTAGAGCTGCATTTCTTCATTGTCACATACAGCTGCTCGTCTCGAAACACTGAACATAATCTTAAGACATACCTAGTTTCCTCGAGAGAAGGGTAGAGAGAATGCCTGCTCTGAGAATGCTTGCTACTAGGTGACCGTAAAACAGGTCTACAGATGAAAAAAAGAATGATATTGATTTTGTGAGTCGAACAACAGCATGTGCCGGCTCGAAGTTGGCAATTCTTTCGCCACCAAATACGATGAACTATGCACATGACACTTAACAAGAAAGGAAACTTCAATTGCCTAGACAAGAAATGCAACCTATCAATGCTATCATCTCTAACCTCAACAGAATAAAAGTAAACCAAGAACAGGAATGCCATTTCGATAGCACATCGCATGATAACAAGAATCTTCGAAAACCCGAGTACATGAAATTCAATTAGTTTCTCTTCCTTGATAAACAAAAAATAACTAAACCCACAAACAAGGCTGTCGCCCGTGTGCAGAAATGATAAGCGACAATTTAGCAGCTTAAAAATGATTTGATGGAGGACCAATGTTTAATAGACTCCATATAGTGGTATAAGCAATGAAGTGTGGATGCAGAAATCACCAGAATTCGCCATTCATAACAAAGCCTGTCAAACACTACATCTTCCTGCAATAAAAAAGAACAATTTAGTGGCTAAATAATAGCTGATGAGTACCTGTCCCTAGATCTGAAGGTTGAGGGGGATGACTGCCTTTTCCTTCCTTAAAGATGTTCCCCTGCAACATAAAAAAGTCAATTAGGATTGTCTATATTACATGAAAATTTAAGAAACAGAGACATACAGACGGGCTAACCACTTAGAATCGTCCGATGCTTCATCACTCGAATCATGGTCTTTGATGTTTCTATGCCTGCTACTATCTGAAGGGGATCGCCTTCTCTTGTCTGCTTGACTTACTTGCATGTTTGTGTCTATCTCTATCATCTTCCTTGTGGTTCGTGAGTATTTCGATCAGCATCTTCTTTGGCACTGCTTGGGAGGTCCTTCTGGAGTCCGATTCTCTCACCTTTTCCCTAGTCTTTTCAACCTGATCTCTCACCCTGTCTTCTAACCCATTCATACCCTCCCCTCTCCTATAACCGGAATCCTTCATGACATCAGTCATAATGCTCTCCTATAACCAAACTGTGTAATACTTGTTCTGCGGATGGAAGGACTGGAGGAACGGGGGAATAAAGTGTACCAGTTGCAACATTAGGAGTCCACAAACTAACAGAAGACAAGGGTGTACCAGAAACAGAGCCCTCATGTCTCCAGCGGGGACATAATCAGGCAACCCTGATTGGCCAAAAGCAGGAGACAGTTGCCTATTCTGTTCTTCATGAATCATGGAACTGGATAAAGACATAGGTCTGTATGGTGGCTCCTTGTGATTATAGTTGACTGCCATTCAGGTGAGAAATTAAGGAAAGGGACTTGTGAACAAAGAACATACCAAGAGATGAACGCAACAACATAATCAACCGACAACTCATAATCCACATCTACATGCTTCATATGCACATTTAAATGTGCACAAACTACCAAGACCATCAACTTCACAAATGACACGGACCACCTCACACAGGATTTAAATAAACTCGTTGATCAAAAATTTGACGAATCAAACATTTTCAGCAAGTATAACAGCAGACCTGTTTTTCTACGGGAGGCAGCAGTGGGGAATTTTCCGCAAGGGCGAAAGCCTGACGGGGCAGTGCCGCGTGGAGGGATAAGGCCATACTACTGTTGTAGCCAAAATGGCGGCTTCTCCAGACCTGTTTTACCAAGCTTTTAGTGAACGCATGAAACCAAATATAAATCACTACATAAAGCACCATTTTACACTAAGTAATACGTTCCCTCGCTTCACAAGAGCATACCGGAATTCTATTTATTGGGGACCGGTTCTAACTAGTTCATTTTACTAGTTTGTTACCAAGTACATCAAACACTTTGAGAAGAAAAAGCCGCTTCACAACTCAACCATTCAGCTAATGATGTGTTTACAAAGAAGGCAGATCCCAACAACAAAGTTCAACCTAACCCGTGGAATTAAGTCTTGAGAATATTGGAGCATAATGTGGAATTCCAGTTCCGCATCAGATAGGTGAATTTTCTGCTATAGGAACCCCACCTACCTACCTACCTACCTGCCTCCCTAAGATCCATTCTTATAGTACAGGTACAGCAGATTAAGTTACTACTGGAAGAATGGAACCGATAGAAACTCTTCAAGTTCTAATGGCTATTCTGATAAAGTTCTGCGAATGATCGGTACAACCACTCCAGACACCCAAAAGAAAAAACTTATTGAACTTCAATTATGTGCACAGCTGCAGTTCTTCGACCCAAGCATTACATGCATGAAACTAAGTAAAAGTTTTACCTGCAACAGAAGAATAACTACAAGGTACCTCCTGCTGATGAACAGATGAACTCGTAGTAGAAGCTCCAGCTGAATTCCCAACAACATACAGGCAACTTAAATGCTCATCTGCCCTGTAAGATGATGTTCCGGTGTTGAACGACGCACGCTCGCCAGGATACGGAGGCGGCTGATACAAAGCGGCCTGATAATGTGAATTACCAGGCTGAAACTGCTGATCACGAAATGGAACATGTTCCTTGGGATTGACTGCTTGGGGGATATTGAGATTGTGGATGCTGATCGTCCATCGTCTTTGAGGCTGCCCATGCTCGAGCCTTGGCAGCCCAATCCTCCTCATTGGGTATGAGCCCCTGCTGCTAAAAGAATCATCAAAATCCATTTTCCCGGTTTCCGTTCTCGGAGTCGTTTCGTTGGATGCTTGTTTGCTATTTTCAGTATGCCATTTCGATTCCTCGTTTTTTGGGATCAAGTCCCCGAACGAATTAATTTACTGCCGTCTTCGGTCGTTTTGGGGATTTTCTGTAACGGGATTAGAGGAGTAGGAGGAGGAGAATGAGGTTTGATCCTCTAAGTCTCATGAATCAATCAAGGATTTTTACATTTACAAAGTGAAGTATTCAGTAGTTTCATTGGCCTTCTTTTTACAACTGTGGTGAGGTGAACCCATGAGTGCTCTCATCAAATGGGCAATGTCTACCTTATAGACAAGGTTAGATGTTCTCTTTTCACTGTTGTTTTACCACGAAAGAATCTAGTTATGGCCAACGAATCGATGGTAAGCTCGTCGTATGTGCAGAACGCCGTGTATCGGATTGTAGAACACGCGCAGGTGAGATGGACCGGCATGACACCATACTGTAGAATCATCAATCATGCTACAGCATCCGCCTGCCTTTTGGTCAATCTTGCGTAAAGACCGTCTTTGAGCAGAAGTTCCTTATGGCTTCCCATCTGCATGGACGAAACACCAAAGTCACGTCCATAATGTTGGAAACTACAAAAGCTATCGCAATGTAGCTTGTCGTAATCCCAGAAAAGGGTGGGAGAGAAAATATAAAAAAAATGATTTCGATCAATAATGCTTATTGATTGTGGGAAAGAGACAGAAGGGTACGTAGAAAACTGACCTCAACAATTTGACCACGGTCCAATACCACTATCCTGTCTGCAGCTTGTATTGTCGAGAGCCTAAACAAAATGAAAACAACTTCTAATTTGAGTGGCTTTGTAAGAGGAAATACCCGAACAAACCGGAGATGTACTTTCTGCATGAATAATACCAAATAATGAAATGAGAATTACCTGTGAGCAATTACTATGACACTTCTCTTAGCTGAGTCACCTTTAGCAGCATGAAGAACACCCTACATAGAGAAAATGTCAAATTAATGACGACGCATACATTGTCATCCTCGTTTTCGTTTTTTCTTCTTTGTTCATCTGTTTTCTTTTGATAAGCATCTTCTTTTAACAACTTTTTGTTCCTACCAGGCATACCTTAACATTATGTTCACTTTCTGCGTCCAGGGCACTGGTTGCTTCATCAAGGACCAAAATGCTAGGATCCCTAAGTATCGCCCGAGCAATAGCAATACGCTGCTTTTGTCCACCGCTGAGCAGATCGTCATCTACAAGTGTCTTGTAACCATTTGGCAGAGCTGCGATGAATTCATGAGCGTAAGCTTGTTTTGCAGCCCATTCAATGTCTTCCTGCTTTACATCTCGAGCACAACCATAGCTGATGTTCGAACTGATGTCCATGCGGAAAAGTTTAGGTTCCTGCTTAAATAATTTTCACGTGAGCAGGTTCAGAATTGAGCGGACAAGTCAACCAACTTTGGAAGGAAAAGAAAGGACCTGTCCCACGTATCCAATTCTTTCTCTGAACCACTTTATGTCCAACTCCCTTAGGGGAAATCCATCAATTAAAATCTGCAACCAGGCAACATGTGTCAGAGGATGCTTGAGAAGTGAGAAAAAAAATATTAAACAAGTTCATCAACCACCAAATGAATTGCAAACTTCAATCACCATAAGGATTAGGAGAAAAGTGACATAACTATCTGCAACTCGCGAATTTGGCTTGCATAAAATGATTTTGGTTCAGAATATTGAGAAAGGAAAAGGAATTGTGAAATACAAGTTGCATGTCGCTATAATGTAAAAGCTGAAACACATGGATCATCCATCAAGCACTGACAGAATCCAGGTCCGTAGAAGGGGAACTAAAATATAGGCACGACACTATACATGTGATAAAGATGGGATAGTTCAATTTTCTCCTTTTCTACACATGAACGAATGCCTGAGTTAAATTCCCCAGATTCTTACATCTAAAAACAACGTCATAGTTGCAATGATTCCGAAGTTTTACCTGACCACTTGTTGGTTCATAAAGGCGGAGCAGCAAATTCACCAGTGTGCTTTTCCCACTGCCACTGAGACCAACCTAGGGGGAAAATGATAGGAAAATCAATAAAACGGAAAAGGCTATACAGTATGCTCTACAGCAAGAAGGAATAAACAATTTTAGAAGAGAGCTCTCACAATGGCAACAACTTCTCCAGGATGCACTGATAAGTGTATCTGTCGCAAGACTGGTACCTGTACAAATTATAAGAGTTTGAGAAGTTTATAGCAGCACGACCAGGACAACAAAGAGAAGTTAAAAGTAATTTGCGCATAACCAATGAGAAGAGCATATGTTTTTAGTTTTCCTTGAGCAGAACCAATCAATCTACCGAGGAAACAGGAAAGATTAGTGCAAATGTAGATTTACTTCTTTGAAGCCTACATTGCTGCCAAGAAGAAAGAGTTCCTAAGGAAGGTAGGAAACTCACTGTTACTCGAGAGGCATAATGGAATGATACATTTACAAATTCTATGCGCCCGGTCAACTTCTGCAGCTTCGTGCCTGACAAGCAAGTGGTGGAAGATATAATTAATTAGATCAAAAGAAATTCTTCAAGAAAAAGATCAAGAAGATAAACCCACGCTACACGGGAGAAACAGTTCCAGATACTAGAATTCTCTTGAGGCATTTCAAGGAAAGGAATATCCCAGATAGCTCCCACAGCCATTAACTAAACAACTTATATAACCACCACGCCAGAATCCTAACGTCGACAAAGTTCACAATCCTAACTCAATCAGAGAATCTAGAAATTCTCTCTTCATCCAGGTTCATCTAAAGTCTAAACAATAAAAAAGATGGCGTGTTCCCAAGTGCTACAGCAATCTGTCAGACCTAGTAAACGTCTGCAGCACCAAACAATAATTAATTAGCCAGCGCCTTCACAAATCATTCTTCCTTTCACTATCATCATCAATAAACCTGTATTCCTATGACTTTGTTTTGTTGTTTCTTTGAAGTAACCAAACAAGACCACGGGAGCTATTACACAAAAGAAAGATGCAGATGCAAGTTCTTGCCTTCTGACATAAATTGTTCCTTAAACCTATATTTCCATGACTATGTTTAGTTTCTTTGAAGTACCCAAACAAAATCAAGGAATCTATTACACCGAAAGAAAAGGCATAATGCAGCTGCAAGTACTTGCCTTCTGACATAAATTGTTCACTTGGTATGAGATCCATCAAATGGAAGACCTTTTCACTTGCTCCAATGGATTGCATCAGTGAAGATAAATTATCACCCACCCACCATGTAGAGTATATCAGCCACTCACTATATAATATGAACTTTGTAAGCTGCTCCGCTGTGATGGTACCAGCCAGAATAGACAGTCCTCCAACAAGAACTGCAAGGACCTAAAGAACAAGATTGACTGTGGTATAAGAGGAATCAAGCTACAATAATATCAGAGACAAACAATTGCGTACATCCAAAGCATGATTAAAACCACCCCAAAAGTGTGAGAGAAAGGAACTAAAAATTTAGGGTTAATTACCCTCAGATCCCTGAGTTATAGTCATTTTTGTAATAGGGTCCCTGGATAATTTGAATTAGATGTAAGACCCCTGTTTTTTGAATTAATATTGGTCTCGTGTCCCTAAAATAACTGAGGATGATGTCATCAATCATTTTTTTGATTTTTTTCACGAAAATGCCTAAAATACCCGTACACTAAAAACAAAATAAAAAACTAAAAAAATATCTCTCTCCTATCCCTTCTTAATAGCTCCGGCGCCGCCGTTTCCTCCTTCGACCACCCCACCAACGTGTTCATCCCCAACCAAAAATTCTCCACGAGCCTCCAATCGGGTCCGTAAACTTTCGCCCTCACCTCCAAAGGGAAAATAACCCTAAAATGGAATGGAACCTCCACGGCGCGTTGTTGCTTCACCTCCTGATCCTCCCCTTCCGCCACGTTAGCCGCCTAATCCTCCTCCTCCTCCACTAAGGTCCACCAATGCCGACCGGTCGACTCCAGCGATGCCTACGTCACCAATTCTGTCCCCCAGACCACCCTTGCCCAGACCAAGGTCCTCAAGAATAGTGCTAACACTAGGTGGGACCAAAGGTTCAACTCCATCTCCGAAGGTTAGACCGGCCTCGACAAGAAGACCAATCGAGGAGGGTGAATTAGACGGAAAGTTGACCACATGACGGCGTAGAGGTCCTTGACGATGATGGTGTGCCATCCGCGTCTCATCATCATCGTCGTTCTTGCTTAATTTGGGTCGTTGTTGATGCTGTTTCTCTTCTCCGTCTTTGGGAGGTAGGTACGATGGTGGAGAATGGGTGGGTCATGGATGCGGCGGTGGGTTTGGGTATGGTGGTCACAATTTGCTCGCTTTTGCAATCTGGTCGGCGGCGGGTATTGAAGATTTGGGAAATTTTTTGACTTGAAGTTGAAGAAGGTTATTTTGGTCAATTCCATGAAGTTTTTTTTTTAAAAATTTTAGGGGGTATTTTGGTCCTTTCAATGATAAAAAATAAAAAAAAATTGCTGACATCATCCAGGGACCTTATAACAATATTTCGTTATAAAACAGGGATCTCAAATCTTATTCAAATTATACAGAGACCCTACTACAAAATCATCAATAATACAGAGACCTGAGGGTAATTAACCCAAAAATTTAATTAGCCTGTATAAATCATCAAGAGAATGAAAACGATACAGCAAACTCCCAAAGCGAGAGAGAGTAAAGACTTCCAAACAGCATGGTGAATGGTGAAAACAGAATCCATAACCTTCTAGGTCAATATCAAAGTGCCTGAGGGAAACTACAAAAATTGAAACTAATTAAGCAACTATGAATTTCAGCCCAGAAGGAGATTTAATGAAATCAACCTTCACAATGATAGTAAGAAAAAATATCTGTGCGCTGTCATAGAGTAGCTAGTTTCACAAAAAATTAAGAAGCATTGCAATGCTTTTTTTTAGTACGAGTCGCACAACGCTTAGTACCCAAATAATTCAGATATTGATGAAATAAAAAGTATGTTGAGCCAGACCTGAGTAGAATGATAGAGAGTGTTGAAGCTCCAGTTCCAAAATCCATAAGCAGCACTCTGCCGTACACTTATATCAGCCAATTTATCCAACCACAAGTTGTACCTACAAGTGAACAGAGTAGTAGGTAACATTTCCAACTATACAAACGAAGTTCTTTCCATGTAAAAATTACAGAGAAGCCTGTTCTACCTTTGAAGCTCTAGCTTTTCTGTGCCATATATGCGGACTGTTCGCATCAATGAGAATGTCTCTTGTGCTACCTGAAGAAAAGAAATATTACCGTCTTTCTTTGGTCGGAGTACATTTAGTCAGACTTGTATCATGCACAAGTCAGAAGAGACATTCAGAATACCTCGTTGGCAGAGGCAGTAAACTCTTGGGTCAACTTTGCAGCTTTCTTCTGGTACCTTATATATAGTAAAAAATCAATCAAGCATAATATGATTTGAGGTAAAAAGATGATACATGGTACAAAGCAAATGCGTGGTTAGTCCACAAAGAGAAACACATCTATGCTCAGAGTGCTCTTTTTACTGAAAAAAAAAACTCCACATATAAACCAGAAAAGTAAAGGAACGGGAAAGCACAAATCAACATATGCATTGGTATCTCTTTTTTATCCATGTAAAACCATCCCCATTGCATCCGGCAAAGAAATGTCAACAAGATGAAAAATTCCAAGGAAAATATCTTACGTTCCATAAGTGATCATCACAGCAGCGAGGGCTGCACATATAAATAATGTGCACAGACCAAGGGGCCATGACAAAATCAACAGGTAGATCAAAGCTCCCGTCCCCTGCAAAAATAACAAGTCTCAGAAGGGCTCGTCAAAACCAAATAGATATCAATCACTTAGACATAGCGCCAGGAAAAATATTGAATATAAAGTCCACCACGGAACCAACCTGCACGACATTGCGTAGTATCAAATTTAGATCATTGCCAATAACACGAGACACTTGCTGACAATCCGACCCAAGTCTACTAGTCATATCACCTACAGTCTCATTATCAAAGAAAGAAATATCCTGCAACCAAAAACACCAGTAAATTAGTCTTCATTTTACTACCAAATCCATCAGAATTTGAAAGAATGCCTGGTACCAATATAACTGTTTCAAGAATAAAAACCTGGGAAAGAAGTGCGGTATACAGGGTTTCCCTCATGCGTTTCACCTGAAAAAAGTTGTTCCCACATTATTGGCAGCATAAAATTAAGTTCTACCGAGTAAGAAATGAAGTACTCCCCCCAATTATAAGAACGACTCTGTCTATTGCACCAGTTGGCTAATTTTAACAATGATAACATGAAGATATTGCAACAGAAAGTTTTCCATCAAGGGATGCATGCAGTAAACACACATTATCATCACGTAAAGCATGACGCAATTTAAGCATTTCACTCACAAGAATCATGTTCGCAATGCCAAAGCAGCAACCTCGCAGTCCACTGATTGTAACAGCAAAAAACAGAACATTGGTTAACACACTCAAAAGAATGCACACGAAATTAAGATTCAGTCCTCTGTCAACATAACGAAACTAGAGGAAAGGGATTAAATGACCGTACAAGATTTCCACCTGCAAATTCCGGAGACAACACATAGTACAACCAGTAGGCGCACGTTCCGGTGAAACACCGCGATTTCCGTAGTCTTTGCCGAGAATATCGACGCTGTCAAAAAATGCGGTATAGAAATCTCCGATAGCTGGAATAATAACAGCACAAGAACACATAGATTGTTAGGGGAAATATAATCAACGACGGAAGCCGTGAAAAGGAGCGAAACGAATCGTACCGCGGCAACGATGAGGGCGGAGAAGGCGGCGACAATGACCCAGCGATCACGAGCAACCAGCTGCCACATCCTAGTGAGAGCGCGGCGGATGGTGACCGGCTGGGCGAGGATCTTAACCTCCACGTCATCCGAGAAGCTCCACCAGTTTCCCCCGGGGAGTATCGAAGGCAAGAACTCGAAGAAACTCCGTATCCTGTCGTGCAGCTCCTTTCGGCCGTCGTTCTTCTCTGCTTCTTCGTCGTTCTCCTCCCGAAGAGGATATCCGTTGACCGGAGAAGACACGGAAGCGGAGCATTTCACCGGAAGCAGACGGCGGAGACTGACACCGTCACGGGAGACTCGGAGGCTGGCTCGGTTGAGAGCGGCGGTACGGTGCCGTTTGAAGCGGACGGGAGGGTGGAAGCGCGGCTGCGTGTTGAAGAGTAAAAGAGCCATCTATAATTATTTAATTAATTTCTAAATCACTTCCTCTCTTTTGAGTTTTCCCTTTTTTTTTCTTTTGTTTTATATTTATATATTACTCCGGGAAGCGAGAGAGGCGTGCGAGAATTATTTTAGTGTTGGGTGCTTGGAAGTTTGTGGTTACCGTTACTTACCGCTGACGTGGGCCCGGCGGGAGCTGCTTCGGTTCTCTCCTCTGATCGCTCCGGTGATTACGTGGCGGGGCGATTGTGAACGGCTGTTCATCGTCGTGGCCCGTCCACGGCCGTCCGATTGGGAGAAGGGGATCTCCTTAAGAGACGACAACTGTGAGGTCAAAGGCGTAGCCTGCAACGACACCGTTTGGTTTCTGGGATTGCAGATTTTCCCTTCGAAGCAACGAATTCCACATATTTTCATAATTTTCCCCATGATAATATCTGAACTGCTTATTTAATAAAAATTAAGAAATAACAATAAAAACTTACAATTTTATAAAATTGAAACTTAGATAACATTCTTATTAAAGATTATAGAAAAATAATTTTTGTGGAGTATCTAAAATTTTTCCCCACCTAACCACTCTCTGGTTGAACCAAAACCGACATCCCGGACGGTTTGGTTTGTATCCGGTGGACCAGGTCCCACTATTAAAATATCAGCAACGAGGGCATTCTCGTCATTTCCAGTGAAAAAACCCCCGCGAATATCTGTCAACTGAAAAGCTGCGCCACTTCTTCGTCTCCTCCTCATTCTGTTCACAATCTTTCCTCTTTTTTTCTCCGTCCACCATGTCGGTGGTCTTCGGCAACCTGTCCGTCCTACCGGACCTGTCGCCTACCCGGCCGGTGCTCGCGGAGCGGAAGCCCCGCATGTTCCCGTCGCTGGCCGACGCGGTCCTCGGCGTCGTCCCCCGGAGAGACCCGCACATTTCGTTAAGGGCGGTGGTTGCGAGGGGGAAGGCGAACTCGGAAGTAAACGGAGGTGTGGACTCCGATAGCGACTGGGACGAGGAGGACGTGACGGCGTCGGTGGAAGCGGATGCGGCGGTGAAGAGGTGGCAGAAGGAGATGATCCAGCGGGTCAAAGAGCTGGAAGAGATGGAGGAGTTGGAGGCTGAAGCGGAGAAGATCCTCAACGAGGCCGACCGACTCGAAGGGGAGACCGAGGAGGAGAAGCGGATTAGGGTTCGGAAAGAGGTCGAGAAGGTTGCCCTCTCTCTCTCTCTCTCTCTCCTTCTTCGTTTCTTTTGTAGCTTGAAATGATTGGGGAAATTATCTTCTATGTTAGTTAGGCAATTTTTTTAATTTCTGATTATTGTTCGAGCGGGAAAAATATTAAGAAAATCCCGGTGGGACAGAATAGTTTATAAGCGTTGAAAATTCATCAATTCATTGCCTTTAGGTTTTGGGTTGGATATGGAGGATTCTGACATGATATCAGAGTGGTTGATCCCGTGTCAATTGTTGTGCTCACACGACTCCGTTTCTTGCATGTTGGCCAAGTCAAAGCCCGTGCAATCAGTTAGTGTAATGGATGGACCTACCGGATTCTGTATTAGCTGTTGGCCGTGGCTAAGATGAGAGGGATCATAGTTGAGAGGATTGTGGTATGAGTATTCAGTATTGTACTAATGGGAGGTGATGAGCAGGTAGCGCAAGAGCAGGCGGAGAGGAGAGCGACGGCAGAATTGATGTTCGACTTGGGCCAGAAGGCCTACGAGAGAGGCAAGTACGGAAGGGCTGTTGAGTTCCTAGAGGCCAGCCTCACCATCATTCCCCGGCCCTCCCTTTTGGGTGGTGAGGTTAGTTTGCTGTTGATTTCTCTCGTTTTACGTTGGGAAAGCACCATGTCGTCCAGCAAAATATAGTAATGTTGTGCGACACTAGCGTGGTACATGGAGTTTTTTTGTAAAAATGTGAAGTTTCGGCTCATTGGTGTTGCATGTATTACTTGTAATTGGTCAGGGTATAGTCTAACACAGATATGTGTGTTCTATTTTGCCCGTCCAGATTCAGATATGGCTGGCTATGGCCTATGATGCTACTAACCGGCGTACTGACTGCATTGAGCTGTACCGAGAGTTGGAAAAGAGTCACCCAATGCCTAGCATCCGGAAGCAAGCTGCACGCCTTCGCTACATCGCTGAAGCACCAAAGATTAAGCCATCCAAGGAGGAGCTGCTTATTTTTCCGCCCCTTTTCTCGGGCTATAACAGGTGATTTTCTTTCAGCTTTGGCGCAACATGATTTAGTTCGACACTGAGGTTACTACTTTTTTCTTAATATGTGGATCGCTAGCTTCCTTCAATGATCTACCGACATGTGGTTCCTACAATCCCTTTGTTTGTTGCATGGCCTCTTAGAAGCTCATTAGCTCTCGAAAGTTAAGCTCCGGGAAGTTTCTACTGCTTGGTTCTTGTTTGGTGAAATACGATTAGTATATCGACTTTTGGCAAAAATGTATCTTCTAGCTCCTTTTGTTACTTCACTTTTCTAGCTATTTATCTATACAAAACATTGTTGGAAGGAGTTGGTTTACAAAGTATGCAGCAGAAAAAATATTTTTAAGACATGGAATATATCTTTTGTGATTTTTCTGGTGAAGTATTTTAGGAAGCAACTGAAGACGTTAAATTCCATTGTCCCGCTTACTCTTTGAAGTCAAAACGGGTACTTGATTAAAGCTTTGGCCTACTAATTGTTGGTAATCCACCTTGAAGAAATGGGTTCCCAGAAGGCCAAAAAGGGGAAACTTATTTCTGAAATTGATTACTTCTTCCATTAAAAGAACAAAGAGGTCTAGCACACGCCTTTGATTGCTATGCACAGAGTGAAGGAGCTTACTATTGTTTTTGGAAGCCCTTGAAATTTCTGTGCACGTCACTTACAAGGCCTTTTCTGGGTCAGTTTCCAGTGTTCGATGAACCCTTAACCCTCGTGTGTCTTAGTCATTTCTTAAAAAGGTGGAATATGCTTCAATATTTCCCTGTTAAGATTCTTTTGTTGGTATCGTTGTACAATTTTGACAAACAAATATGTGGGATCTTCTGCAGTGAATATGCACAATGGTGGCCTGGCAAGTACGACGACAAGGACAAGATAAAAGGGACTAAGAGCAGTAAGGTTTCACCCTCGAGGAACTTCGTAGGAAACTTTCTAGCTTGGCGACCGCCTATTGGCTGGGAGAAAAACCGAGTTTTCTGGGTATCCCTAATTTTATGGCTGGGCTTGGTTGGAGCTGCGCTGTTTCTACAATGACCAACTTCTAACTGAATGCACCTTGCGGTTGCTGTTGGAGATGTTCATCCAATTCATTGTAAGTTCCTCGTTCATGTATCATATTTCCCATATTGTTGTAACATTATAGGTTGTATGAAGTCCGAAATCATCTGGTTACCAGCCTATCCTCTTCCTGGCAATGTACTTACTCCTTGTAGATTGGACTTTCTCTCGCCTTTCGTTACGCCAACTTCCGATCTCTTGGCTTCGGCTCAGAAAGCCAGGCAACTGTTGTTTGAGGATATACCTGAGATATTTGGGTTAGATTTTACTTATCGTTTGATTCCGTGCAGTTTAGTTGTAAATCCTTAGATTGAATGGCTAAGATAGAAATGTTATTCGCCTCAAAGCTAGATTAGTCGGCTCAAGGTGGCAGATATCAGGCATACGCCTCTTGCGATAGGATATGTATGGGGCAACCGACCAATGTGGTACCAGAGACCCTGCATTTACTATTTTATTGGCGCAAGAGCGCAGTTCAATTGCTTGTTTGGATCTTTCTTTAGAAAATTGAAAAATGTGAGGAAAAGAATTGTATAACAGGAGATGGAACTGATATTTGCTAATGCTCAAGGTCAGGTTCATTTTCTCTTGGGTCACTTACTCCTCCCCATTTCTTCATCCTCTCGTCTGCAGCGGATGCCTGCAATAATGTATTGAATTAGAACACATTGCATGTGACGAAAGTATTTAGATTTAACAATTTCGAAAATGTAGCAAATTTAAATTTGGATTAGTCGAATGTTTTAAGTCCAGTGATGTACACTAAAAACTCTTCCGGAAGTGGGGAAAGGCGTACCTCCTTGTTCCAGTTGGTCTTGGCGATCATCCAAATGAGGACACAAGATTGGGCGACAGACCCCATGAGCATCCCGCACCAAATGCCCTGAGATTGGAAGTCCACACTTTTTACAAATTTAATGGGTACAATTTGAGTTTTGAGCATAATTAAATCGAAAAATATGGAAAAAAGTTTTGTATAAAATGTAAGTACTACGTATATATGCATAATGACTAATTGCATATGTAACATCTACATAATTGAAAATTATGCTTGCAACATCTACATATAAATTGCCGACTTACCCGGACTCCCCATTTAAGCTTATAACCGAAGATGAGACCAATTGGGACCCCTAACACATAGTAACACACAATGTTGACTTTAGCGATAGTCGCCTGCCATCCTGCCCCAACTGCCACCCCTACACATTTGGAAGAACAACAAAACAACAAATATAAGTCACATTTCGAACCCAAAACCTCAAAACAACGGATATCGAAAATATGCAGTCGACACGATGTGTTTCGTTTACCCGAAAGAACGGGTTGGACGTTGCTGATGATAATGCAGACAGCCAGTATAGGAGTGAGCTGCTTTACTAGGCTTTGTACTTCGGGATCGCTCGAGAACAAGGCTGGGTATCGATGTCGTGAGATGACTAGAGCGAGGCAAATTTTGAGCGCTGTTGTGACTGCAAATACCGAGGCTACCACCGAGGAGAATTTGGCCTTTCTTGGGTGGCTTGCTCCTAGTTCGTTGGAGACTCGTACACTGCAAATTTAATTTATTTTTTCGAATATAAATGATAAAGTGTAGAATCCGAATTTAAAAGCGTCTATCTTTCGATGGAAAAAAATTATATTATATGAGGTGACAAACCTTACAGCTACGGAGAAACCAAGAGAGATCATAAGGGTCCATCCCAGTATGTTCATGCTGCAACAAGGAAAATAATTAAAACCAATAAAATCTAGCATGGCAGTAAGCCAAGACATATATTTCGTGACTGTTAAAAAAGTCATAAAAGATTTTGAAAAACATTGGACAGAAGAGTTGTTACTGGAACTCAAATTCGAGAAGCGTATAAAAAAAATACCTTATCGCCAAGCCGGCCACTGAAACTTGTGCGTTCTTTAGATGTCCGGCGAAGAGTACCAATATCGTGTAGTACCACAATTCCAAGCTACAAAATAAAAAAATTACCAAAAGTATGATATTCTTCCAAAACAAAAAAATAATAATTTGTGCCAATATAAACTAACAATTAAACAAAAATGGATCAATATAAATTGTTCAAAGTAGGGAGAGATTTAGATCCACTCAAAAACACTTATCATTTCAGATTTTACGAACGTAACACAAGTCGTCATCGGAAAATTAAAAATTTCAACATAATGAGATTACCACTCACCAGAGCATAATAGCGGACGAAAGTGACAGCCTAACAAAACCCCAAATATTGTGAAAAGCCTCCCATGAAAAACCAGACCAAGCCCTACCACATGCGCCACTGAAGATGTACACGAGCTGAGCCACCACCATGAACCACCACGTGGCGTCTGTCACGATGGCGGCCCCCGCGAGGCCCCACCGGAGCCTGAGAACGAGCAGCCAGCAGAAGATAACTTGGAGGACCAATGCCACGAAGTTGATCAAAGCCATGACCATGACCTTGCTCTGAGCTTGCAGGAACCTGCTGATCGGCATGTTGAATGCCGATGCGAATAGCTGCGGGATCATGTACCTCGCGAACCGCCCTGCCGCAGCGGATATGGCCTCCGTCTGGCCGAGGTGGCTGAGGATCGGCGCCGCGAAGACGTAGAGTAGGGTGAGGGCTACGGCTGTGGCGTTTAGGACCAACCATGACCTCTGCAAGTACACTCCTAGCTTGTCTATTTGTCCTGCTCCGTACGCTTGTCCACATAGTGTCTCCACTGCGCTGCTCATTCCAACCTGCTCAATAATAGTAATCGAAGTTATAATTAAAGAATTTGTAAGAGTTTTGTAATTTTCATTTGGTTGACTAATTTTCTAAAACTATTTGCTCCCCAAAGTATTTGAATGATATTTGTTGGTACTTAACAAATATTTAACATTGTCTTGTTATTAGTGACTAAAATTCCTTTTTTTTTAAATAAAATTATAAAAATTATATTGTCATTGTTAGTTTATCTATGTTAACGACCTTAATAAATATTTCATTAACATTCCTTCTTTGTCAATCTTAATATCCTTTTTAATAAGATGCCAACTATTATTATCTCCTTAAAAAAACCAAATTTATTATTGTTCTTTATTTGTCATTATCATTTATGGGAACAAGTTTAATTCATGTAACTAATATTCATGATATGAAGGCATAAATCATACAAACTTCAATTTGAATTTTTTTTTTTTTTTGCCTTTTTCCATATTCTAATGAAAGAATATGTGCAATCGTATAGCAACTAGGTTATGAAGCAGACATGATTATCAAATTATATCATAAGCAAAATTCATTCGTTTTCTACCTTACATGAATATTGAAACATGTACGCTGGTTCTTATGAATATATGCAGCTATGTACACATTATCTTGAAACTCTTACGTCTAATTACACGTACCATGATGCCGAATGAGAGCCCGGCGATGACGCTGCCGTGGATGGACATGGCGGCGAGGTCGATGGTCCCGACATGGCCGGTGAAGACCTGAGTGATGGCCCCGAGAGTGTACTGGCACACGGCGGTGAAGATGGCCGGTCCGGCCAGGTACCATATTTTCTTGGACTCCCTAAGGAACTCTCTTGTGAGATCTCTCAAGTCCTTGATAGGAGGGGTGTCACTTGGGCCAGAGGGATTAGTGTTGTCTATTGCAAAGGATGTAGACCGAGGGAGCTCCTCCTCTAGTCTGGTATTGTTTTCTTCAGCCATAGTTTAAAAAAAAAAATACTACCAACTCACAAGACTTGTCTTGTAATGTTCTTTCTTTTATAAACGGGTATTTTTGCTTTTTCGGTGTTTGAATTCGGATTGGTAAAGAAATATTGGTCTTATTTAAGGGGCTGGGGGAGCGATTAATTGATTTGGGAAGATTAACTTCCATGTATTTATCTTAAAATCTATCAATTCGGTCAAATGGGGAACCAACCACCTTCCCACTATGTCTTAAATAAACCTTCCCACTATGTCGATACCAATTACCAAACATGTAAGGTGCATCGCAGTAAATGTCGCCTTACTTTTTTTTAAATTGTTAATAATCAAATATTGTTAAATTCTATTAAAAATGATTAAATGAACCTAGCTCGTTTGATTACACATTCAACTAATGACCAAAACATATATATGTGATGGGATGTGTTCCTATTGAAGTTAATACAATTAAGATCGTTGAAACATAATTGAAATAGCTTGGTAATCAATATTATACCATGTATTCGAAAATGTTTTTTATCAGGAAAATATGCGGTCAATACCTCTTTCTTGAATTGAGTATATAAATTTTGGTATCGAATTATATATATTTTTAAAGTTTTATATGCATTTATAGTTTTTCGATTCCACTTTGTAATTTTATTGTACTAATGAAATATTCACTGACCAAACATAATTGAAATAGCATATTTTTTATTTGAAATTTACATATAGCATACGCGAAGGATCTTGACGGTGGAAAATGCCGATGGGCTATGAGCGAAGGATTGGAGATGCAACTTCGATAGATTAGTTCTTTTTTGGGAGGATTTTATTTTTCTTCCTATTTTTAAGTTTTGACTATTATATATGTTTTTAACATTTCGGGTTATATTTTTTCATAATTTTTTAAATCACCGTTCCAAATGGTAGATTGGCCTCTCCTTACAAGATCGCAGCCTAGATTAAATGTAAGAATGGACTGGTTTTTTCTATAAGTAATAATGGGTTGGTTCGTGTCTGATTACGATTGGATCTAAATATGAGCTCCATTTTTAAAATATTGAGTACAAGACATTTTTCGTCTTAATATGTCATATTGTACGGCGAGTTCCATGTAATTTGGAAAAGAAATGGTTCAAACATTTTATCATTGGTTCGAAACAAAATTGCCCTTCTTTTAAAATTGAAAAGAAAAACTTTAAACGAAATAAAACCTCAAACTCATCAGTCAAGAAGCCCATTTTATTTGTCATTATTTTGGGTCTATCTGCTGGCATTCCTTAGGTTAGTTTATCACTACATTGTTCTCGGCAGTATCTGAAGGCCCTCCCCAAGTCTTTATCCTATCTTCAGCAACAGAAGCCTGTTGGTTTTCCCGTAAGAACAGAAGAAAAAAATAAATGTTAGCACCTCAAAGGAAAAAGTAAGAAAATATTTGGAACCAAATTGGAATTATCCATGCAACTTTACCTCCTTGTTCCAATTAGTTTTGTAGATGATACCAAAAAGAATAATTGTCTGTGCAATCGTCCCCATTAGCATTCCCACCCAAATTCCCTGAAGCCAACAAAATAGTTAGCACATTGACACAAACATAAAGTTCTCGCGTAAATTGGAAGACGTTACGGGGTACTAAACGATCCAAACATAATTGCAAAATAAACACACATATATAAACACGTGTAACTTCGTAATGGACCAAATTTCCTACATCCTGCACCTACGTGTTACTTTGACCTAAATTTTGATGTATTTCGGATGTGTTTACATTGTCCAAAATGATTAGTTCACTAGTTTTGTTGGGACACATTATGTTATCTACATAAACCATTAATCTTAAATCAAAAAAGTGAAAGAAAAAAGAATAGCTGTACCTTTACTCCCCAATCTAACACGAAACCAAATGATAGACCCAGGGGCACCCCAAACACATAGTAGCATCCAACGTTGATATAAGCAACGAAACTTTGCCATCCAGCTCCAACGGCAACACCTTAAATTAATACGTCAATTTTAACCCAACTGCATTTTCGGTATGTGTGTTTAAATGTGTATGTCCCGAAAGAAAGAAGAATTACCGGAAAGAACGGGCTGGAGATTGTTAATGACAATGCATGTAGCTAGCAACGGAGTTAACTCGGAGACGAGCTGTTTCACGTCCGAGTCATTGGAAAAAAGAGATGGAAACTTGTTTCTCATTGAGATAAGAATTGCAGAAAAAATTACACCGATCGTGAAACTCGACATTACAGCCACTACTAGAGAAAACCTCGCAGTTCTTGGATGATTTGCTCCTAACTCGTTTGATGTTCTCACACTACACACAAAAATTAAATTATCACCAAAAACATATCAAAAAATTTAAGATATCTGATGATAACGAGTTCGGTATATCTAAACAATTTCAATTTACATAGTTTACAACAGATGATTTTATGCGCTACAAGATATTTCAATTTTTTTTATAGTCTCTCTTTAAATAAAGGTTTCTAGACTGTATTTTTTAGGGAAATAATATCGTTTACGAACCTTACAGCGGCGTTCATTCCCATTGCTGCCATGACCATCCACCCCAATATGTTCATGCTGGATGTAAAAAGCAGAATTAGTTAAAATTCTGAACAAACCAAAATATTTTTTTATTGTTTTCTGTTGTTGTTTTCATGATATTTGATTTAAGACATAAATGTAGTCAAATTTCAGTTCATATAAAGCTCACCAAATGGACAAAGCATCTACTGATATCTCAGCATTCTTCAAGTACCCTGCAAATAGTATCAATGCCATGTAGTACCATACCTCTAAGCTGCCACGAAAATAAACCGGTGAAGGTTCGATAATGTTCGACTATGACTTAAGATTAGTTGTTATACAAAAATAAATATTTTGTATTCAGAGAACTTACCAAATCATTATTGCAGAAGAAAGTGACAACTTAACAAAACTCCACAGATTCTGGAAGGCTTTCCAGGAGAAGCCACACCAAGCCCGGCCACAAGTCCCACTAACAATGTACACCAACTGGCACACCACTATGAACCACCACGATCCATTCAACACGACAGCCGCCCCAACCAGCCCCCAGCCGAGCTTCAACATCAGCAGCCAGCTGAACACCGTATGTAGGAACAAGGCCGCGGCGGCTATCGAAGCCATCACAAACATCTTGCTCTGCGACTGAAGGAACTTGACCGTCGGGAAGTACACCGCATACGCGAATAGCTGGGGTAGCATCCAGATGGCGAAGGTCCCTGCTGCTTTCGAGATGGTGGCTGTTTGGCCTATGAGCTCGAGTAGTGGCCAGGCGAAAATGTAGAGAAGGGAAAGGACTAATGCTGTTGTTGTTAGTATTAGCCATGACCTCTGCATGTAGATCCCGAGCATGTCGAGCTGCCCTGCTCCGTATGCTTGCCCACATAGCGTCTCAAGTGCACTTCCCATGCCAAGCTATTTTTAAATATACATTGGAAGACAATTCAATAGGTTTATCATCAACTTTATAGTTGTACAGGTTTTGAATTTTTCAAAAGTGGATAAAATGTGAGTTGTGCAACCTTAAAAAAAGGGATCTCATGACTAAGGCTAGTGTATTTTCTAGTCGTCCTTTTTATGGCGGTAGTGATTAGTATGACTAGGGGTGAGCATTTCGGGTAACCCGAACCCGAAAATCCGAATTTGCCATTATCCGAAATATCCGAAATTATATTTTTTCTATCCGAATCCGAACCCGAATAAGAAATTACCCGAAATATTAAATCCGAATTATTTCGGATTCGGATTCGGATAATCCGAATTACCCGAAATTTTAAAATATACTACTTTTCATTATACTTTCCATTCCAAAATTAATTTTTAATAATTTTTTAAGTATAAAATAATTATTTATATTATATTATATATAATATAAATATTATTTTTAGTATAAAATAATTCATTTCTAAGCCCAGCCCAAAAAAAATATATTATATAATTAATATTTCGGATATTCGGATAATCCGAATTTAATTTTTTTATCCGAACCCGAATCCGAATCCGAAATAAAAATTTCGGATAATCCGAATCCGAACCCGAGCGTAAAATTACCCGAATCCGAATCCGAAAAAATTTCGGGTATCGGATTCGGATTTCGGATTCGGATTATTTTGCTCACCCCTAAGTATGACTATTGTTTAGTTGTTTTAGATTATATTGGGACGTGACATCATCACTCAAAAAAAATTTAAGGCTGTAAGCATTGGCATGCAGCTTGTTAGAAATTTATGTGCAACAAAAGTACTAAATAAAATTTATTAAAACATTTAAACGCCATGGCTGAACTTCTATGAATATTTCATGATTTAATTATCACTCATGATAATATTTTCATACAATATATATTTCTCTTTTTTTTTCTTTATACTCTCTTTAGTTGCCTCTTTTTTTTTCTCTAGAAATCACACAAACATATATGGAGACATGCTCCTCTTCTCTTCTGTAGTTAAACGTACAAATACTATAAAGAGAATCTAAAAAATTCATTCAAATAGTCGGACCAGAACAATAATATAGTATTTTCCAGCCGATACCAATTTTCTTATCCCCACAATAATTTCCAGCTTTCCCATATTAACTTATCATATTAATCCGTCTGCATTTATTTTCTTGACCAACTTATTTAATTTTTTACCCCGCAAAATAATTATTGAACAATACTTTCGCTGAATATTAAAAGTTAGCCAGAAAATTTCTATGCAAGCAAATTTTAGTGCGTATCACATGCTCAGAGTTTTCAATATAAGTTTTCGATTTACGAAGAATTTCCGGACCACGTATTTCGGTTTTGGGAAAATATCGGATATTGTTCTATCTCGGAGGATGGAAAAACCCCTTTTTGGAATTGGTTAATATACTATATGGTGACTTTTTAATATAATACGAAATATCTATAATTTCCTTCTCAATCTCCTAAAAGAATAACGTCCCATAAAGGTTAACCCGCCACCTAATCTTCCACTAGCAATAAATTAACTATATCTCGAGTTTGTATAATAACTTTAAATATTAATGGAAAGAACTTTAATATTATTCAAAAAATTTAACCTGATCAAATTTGGATAAAAAAAATAGTGTTTACGTGTCGATGATACTAGGTAGCACAACAATAACGTACCATGATGCCGAAGGAGAAGCCGGCTATGACAGAGTTCTCGACGGAGACGGCGGCGAGGGCGATGGGGCTGACGTGTCCGGCGAACGTCTGTGTGATGGCTCCGAGGGAATACCGGCAAACGGAAGTGAAGATGGCCGGTCCGGCGAGAAGCCATAGCTTCTTGAACTCCCTGGAGAATTCCCTTAAGAAATCTCCGACGCCCTCAATTGGAGGGATGTCGTGGGATTCAAGTGCATGAGACGATTTGGTCGTCGGATTATTGTTATTGGTTTCCGATTGATGTCGGTCGTCTCTAAGAAGTGGCTGGCTTGACTCGTCCATTATGGTAGTTGGACTTGGAATTTTAGTTGTGGGTTCCTGTTGTAAAGAATGTCTTTTTGATGTGTATTGTCTATTATATTTTATAGGGAGAGACTTGCATTAATACAAATCCATTTTTGCTTCCACAAACACTTGTCCTAATGATGTTTTTGGCGAGTACACTTGGCTTATGTACGGAGGCGTATTCAAAATTTATCAATAAATTTTGAGTTTAAATCTTAAAAAATAATGTTGCCAATGATTAGCATGAGAAACAGGAGAAGATGGTTCCAAAAATAAACATAAAAAAACAAAATTTGTTGTCTTTCTATATTGGATGTTACAGCATATCTGGATCGCCATTCAGCCGGTCAAAATCTTAGAGAACGGAGTAACATATTACTGGGGCTTCACAGAGTACAAAGGAGTTGGTGTGGCAAGGGATGCAGGAAAGGAACTTGTTTATAATTAATTAGATTTTTTAATATGTTCTCATTAGAATTAGAAGTTAATCTCAATAAAAAAATTAATGTAATATTAACAAAATTAAAAATTAACCTCAATTTCAAAATTTCTTTCTTCGTCTCTCGGTGTGGTCATTGAAAATCTCGATCAAAATAAAAAGGATTCACAAACGTGAATTAGGTTAGAATTAGCGAGGAGAGTCATTTTTTTCACCCATTACAACTAAAAAATATTAGTTTGTATGTGTAGTGATATTAGGTTTTTGTGGTATTAATTTGTATGTGTTGTAATATTAATTTCTCTGTGTAGTGATATTAGGTTTTTTTTGTGATATTACTTTGTATGTGTTGTAATATTAATTTGTAGTGATATTAATTTACATGTACAATAATATTAGTTTTTTTTTTATGTATTATTGGTCTCACTAAATTCAATCTCGACATGAAATTATTTTTTTGGTGGAAAAAATTGTGGGAAAAATCGTCTCTACAATTCCGAATCTTGAACGGGCATTGGGACTCGATCTTCTTACCTCATGCTTAAAGACTGATCCCGTAACCATAAGACCATACATGCATGCGATGGTAAATTACTTTATGAAGTGAAAATGTAACTGATTAACGAGAGCACGGCGAATTGGTGAGTTCGTACAACAATAAACATGGCTATATTAACTGACCTGTCGGCTGGTCGATCTACTAACTTATTTCCCGGTCTGATCAACGGGAGCCTCACAGTCATAAAGAAAGATGTCCAATGCCTATTGACAAGCGTGTCGAAGCCCTTCAAAATAAACTGATATCTACGGCTTACTAGTTTGTAGCAAGTAAGTGGAAATACCGAATGAGATCCAAGGAGGAACGAATATTCAATCAACCTAACTATTAAAACAAGAAAGTAAAAAGGGGTTTTGTGAATGTTGGAAAGAAAACTAAACTAAGAAAATGAAAAGAAATATGAATGCAAAACAATGAGAAACAAACGGTAGATTTAAGGTCAGAATACCACGTGGTCGATCATTGGATCACTAAAGATATTCTAATTCATCTAGCAAATAGGGGTAAATCTTCCGCGACCGCAAAGAGACTACTAACATCCTATAATCAACTAGCCAAACGACAGCCTAACTAGTTGTTTATTACCTAATAAATAGAATAGGGAAAAGTACAAAATAAGTCCTGTAGTTTCGCATTTTTTTGACATATGATCATGTACTTCAAAAACGACTAAAAAAGTCCTGACGTTAGCTTCAGAGTATCACTTTTAGTCCTCCGAACCTAAATTCGTCCCGAAGCTACGGAAAATTACTTTTTCATCCCTTTTTTTTTACATTTTAGTCCCAAATTCTAAATTCTTTTTCAATTATATTTATCATATCAAAGTAGTATTAAGTTTGGGGTCCACTACTTCCGAATTTCACCAAACGCTCAACATCAAAGTCGTAAATCTAGGTCTCAAGGATCCTCTTGTTTTGGAATCGCTCGAATCGGAGTACGTATGTGAAAGTTATAATTTTTCTACCAAAACGTGATGAACTAAGCCTATCAATCGCAACTCTCCCAAAGCTCACCCAAAAACATTCTCCCTTGCGCCGAGACAACCCACGCGTTCCATGTTTCCCACGCGCTCTCCATCGCCCTATCCCACGGTCCCACCCTCCACTCCCTCCTCGCCTGCTCGTCATCCAGCTTGTCCACGTGCTATCTGCCTTCGATGACAACCGCATCGACCATTAGTTGTGTTTGTGTTTGTCCGCGACACGATTGCGTACGACTTTGTTGATATGTGTTTTGTGGTTTGAGTTAGCGTTTCTGGGTTTTTGGGTGAGCTTTGGGAGAATTGCGATTGATAGGCTTAGTTCGTTGCATTTTGGTAGAAAAATCATAACTTTCGCATACTTACTCTGAATCGAGCGATTCCAAAACAAGAGGATCCGTGAGACCTAGATCTACGACTTTGATGTTGAGTGTTTGGTGAAATACGGAAGTAGTGGACCCCAAACTTAATACTACTTTGATATAATAAATATAATTGAAAAAGAATTTGGGATTTGGGACTAAAATGTAAAAAAAAGGATAAAAAAGTAATTTTCCATAGGTTCGGGTCGAATTTAGGTTCGGAGGACTAAAAGTGATACTCTGAAGCTAACGTCAGGACTTTTTTAGTCGTTTTTGAAGTACAGGATCATATGTCAAAAAACGCGAAACTACAGGACTTATTTTGTACTTTTCCCAATAAAATATCAACCGATTTCTATTTTAGAAAGCAATAGCATTAAGAATAGATGTTACTACTCCTAGCGATTATACTCAAAATCTTGGTATGTACAAACTAGCCTTACTTATTCCTAGTTAATCAGTTTGGTAACAACGGTTTCTCCTAGTTCAATTCCTAACAGCAACCACTAATCAGAAATCGATGGCATGAGAGTTCTAGAATAAATTCACGACCGCAAATCATTCAAGAACAAAAATAAGCACAAGGTATAAGAAAATACTAAAATGAACAAGAAGAATAAAACAAGATCCTCACAACCATGGATTCTTTCCTCAAATCTACCAAGATGATTAGTTCCTCATAATAAAATAAAACGTAATCTACGGAATGAAATTGCGATGAATGGAGAAGAGAAGATGGTCTAAAATAAAGGTACTAGGGTTATATAACCCTCCTAAACCTAAAAACCTAAAAGGGTCTACCTAAAGAGTCCTAACTTTTGAGTAAAGTGAATTTCCAATATTGTACCCGAATTTTCGCCAAATAAAATATGCCAGATCAGTCTTCAGTATTTTGGTCATAATTTCCTCTTCCAGACTCCGATTGGTGCGTTCTTTATATGGATGGAAAGAAGAAAGAGAGATCTGGAATTTTATATCTGATAGGATTCTTCCAATTCTGCTCCGAAACTGACAAATTAGCTATCTTTCTAGACTCTTTTTTCATGTATAATTCCTTACCAAAATTGTCTCTTTTCCTATAAATTAACACAAAGAGTTAATTAGTCACCTAAAACTCAAAAGAATAACTAAAACAATACGAAACTAAAGACAAAAGTACAAAAATATACTCAAAATCCTATACGTTTAATACGTGTTTTAGACACACATCACATATATGGTAAAAAAAAATACTATACTAGATGGCTGCAAATTTTGCAAATTATAATAGGTACGGATTTATTTATGCCGGAACGAGACATGACCTATCTGTTTTGCCGTATTTTCGATTTTCGTAGAACATGTAGTATCAACTTGATTTTGGTACTCTTTTTTATACTGCTGATCTTTGTACAGGGTCTTGTTCCGATGGGATGTTTACCAACTTTTCCATCTTTTCTATTAGATTTTTTTAAATGGCTACTATCTATGATATATTATGAAAATAGTGTTTAAAAAAATTTAATTATTAAATTGGTGTCTACTAAGATATTAGTACCAAGTTACAGGAATCCATGACTATTAAGTCCGAGAACAAACTTTCATGACTTGTTTATTTTTGTTTTTAAAATTGTAATTTTTTTAAAAAAATTAATGTTTTTAAATTTCCTGAATTTTTTTCAATTAGGTGTATTGTGATGATCATCCATTCAAAATATTAGTACCAAACTTTCATGAATCCATGACTATTAAGTCCCAGAACAAACTTTCATGACTTGTTTATTTTCTTTTTTAAAATTTTTAATTTTAAAAAAAATAAAAAAATAATGTTTTTAAATTTCCTGAATTTTTTTCATTTAGGTGTATTGTGATGATCATCCATTCAAAATTTTAGCTCAATCTAAGTTATATTTTATTTTCTAAGTCACATTGCGATGACTTAATGTTCATGTTACTCATATATTAAAAAAATTGATTAATTTAAGACGAAGTTGTTCTTAGTGGTGAATTGATTTATGAATTAAACAAATTATTTAATTGAAGACGAGAATACTCTTAGTGTTGAATTGATCCGCATATTAAACAAATTGCTTCATCAATTTTGAATGTTCTTAGATATATCGGGTATTTAAAAAATAATAAATTGTTCAATCGAGAATTGACTTTACGACTCTATTATATTCACACATTTGTGGTATACTCCAAAAAAAATCACATTGATAATATCTTAAATCATAATAAATTATTCTACGCAAATATTGTTCGATCTTAAACCTTATTTTCACATAACATGAGGCATTTTAGGGGTGCCATGTAGATTTTGAAAAAGTTATGTGCATTCAAAAAATATTTGATTCACACACTCGAACAACAAGATATTGTTCTTTAAAGGTTTTCATATAATTTCTTGACTTGAATTTTTCCAAAAAAATTTAAAAATAGTGACAAAAAACTCGTGAGTGACCAAGACACGAGACTTTTTCCCGTGACTTGGTCACCTAAATTTTTTTTGTAACTTGATAGTCACGAGTATTTTTTTTCATGACTTGATTCAAGTCACGGAAAAAATACTAGTGTCCAATATAAATATCAGTTTTGAATACTATTTTCATAATTTGTAATGAACAATAATACATTTTGAAAGAAAAAAAATATAAGTTGCCCATGTTTGTGTGAGCCCTTTATTAAAAAAACGAATAACCATTAGGCCTCCATTAAAGGACAAGCCCACAATCACAGAGAGAGTGAAATTCCCCTCCCCAACGCATTCCATCAGCTCTCCACAAAACCAAAGCATTTTGTTTGCCTTAGTTTATGACAGTCTCTATCTTTCTATGAGCAACCATTTCCGTCTGTTAATTTCTCGATATTGTTCTCCGTAGAATTTGATTGCCCTCCCCATTCCCTTATTCTATCTGCTGCAATGGAAGCCTGCAATTTTGTTTCCAATAAAACTTGTAGCCCAAGTAAGAATTGATTTCAATTAGAAAAAGGTTGGTCTGTGCAACTTTACCTCTGTGTCCCAATTAGTTTTGTAGATCATACCAAAAAGGATGAGCGTCTGCACAATTGTTCCCATTAGCATTCCAGACCAAATCCCCTGAAGCCAATGCAATGCGATCAAATCGTACAAACTTCGATCTAATACTTTGAATAAATTTGGTTTCACAAAATTTGGGTTAGATACGAAAATGACTAAAAAATTTCATATCGAAAATTGGATAAGAGACGTACCTTCACTCCCCAACCCACAACAAAACCCAATATGAGACCCAAAGGCACCCCGAACACATAGTAGCATCCAACATTGACATATGCTACCACGGATTGCCATCCAGCTCCAACCGCAACACCTTAAAAAAAATTATGAACATTCATTGAATTGACTAGAATCGACTATTGTAAAGAATTTAACAGAAATCGAAATTTAGGACGAAAAAGAAAATTACCGGAAAGAACGGGCTGGATGTTGTTAATGACAATACAAAGAGCTAGTAACGGAGTTAAGTCGGAGACAAGTTGTTGGACGTCCGAGTCGTTGGAGAAAAGAGATGGGTATATGGAACTCGTCGAAATAAGGATTGTAGAAAGTAACACGCCGATCATGAAAGATGATATAACGGCTACAACAAGTGAAAACTTGGCTGTCCTTGGATGATTAGCTCCTAGTTCGTTTGATATTCTCACACTTCACAAAATTAATGACTGAGTGAGGACGAATCTAATTTAAAAAATAGGGAAAATTACCCTCAGGTCCCTCGGGTTTGCGAAAACCCCCCTATTTTTTTTTATTATCATTCAACCCTTGAATCTTGTCAAAAGTGTATAATTTAGCCCCTGTCGCCGGAATCCGGCGATTTCTCCGGCGAAATGGTACCTAAGATTACTAAAATACCCTTTTCCTTTAAAAAGTAAAAAAATAAATTGAAACACAATCGTAATTTGTATTGAGATGAAATTTTTCATGAAGCATCCTAAGAATATACAAGATTTACATAAAATATTTCAGAAATTTTTGAGGTACAAAAATATTGTTTTAATTTTCTAACGTGCCAAAATTTTGTAAAATCATGTAAAATAGAAAATTTGTTTAATTGGGCTGAAACTTGTCCCATGTGTCTTTTAGCATATTTAATGAATTTAGGAATCAAAAAGTCTGGATTCTCATGAGTCAATTTTGAAAAAGTCTGTGGATACCAAAAATATAGAGTTTTAATTTTTTTTTTACTAAAGATGGAGTCTTTAGTAAAGATGCTAAAGGACACATAAAACAAGTTTTAGGTCTTAAATTCACTAAATATGCTTAAGAACACATGGGACAAGTTTCAGCCCAATTAGACAATTTTTCTATTTTATATGAGTTTACAACATTTTGGCAAGTTGAAAAATAAAAAAAAATACTTTTGTACCTCAAAAGTTTCTGAAATATTTTATGTAAATCTTGTATATTTTTAGGATGCTTCATGAAAAATTTCAGTTCAATACGAATTACGATTGTGTTTCAATTTATTTTTTTACTTTTTAAAAGAAAAGGGTATTTTAGTAATCTTAGGTGCCATTTCGCCGGAGAAATCGCCAGATTCCGGCGACAGGGGCTAAATTATACACTTTTGACAAGATTCAAGGGTTGAATGATAATAAAAAAAAATAGGGGGCTAAAACACGAATTTTTGCAAACCCGAGGAGCTTGAGGGTAATTTTCCCTAAAAAATATGATACATCAAGATTCAGGTGGCCTATTTATGGTAAATGATACGTTAGGTATACAAAAAATTTATATTGTCTAACTGTTCAATAGGTCAGAAACAAATAAATATTTTGCATAATATTTTTTTAAACAATTAAGTGGAGGCAGCAGTATACTAGATGTGGCCCTACTACAGTGAGACCATAATTACCTATAAACAATTTTTACAGCGAAAAGTTTTCAACTTATTTCACTAATTTAGGAATCAAAGATTTAGAAAGAAAAAAAAAACTTAAGAAAAATGTCGCTACATTTATATAAACAATAAATTTTTAAGAAAGTCTGGACATAAAACTGAAAGCGAATTAATACAAAAATGCATACCATGTTATTCAGTATTTTAAATTTTTGGTTGTTTTCGGGTTTAATAATAATATGTCGCTATTATACTGTGTTATAGTAATCGACGAAATAAGAATTTACAAACCTCACAGCCGCGTTCATCCCCATTGCTGCCATGACCGCCCAGCCAAGTATGTTCATGCTAAATGTTAAAAACGAACTCAGGAGTTTAGATTTCGTGACATAATATACACAAGTAAACACTTAAAAAAATTGAGACGGACATTTTTGTGAGCATATGATCTTTTAACATTATTTTTTCGAAAAATATGCACGCATCTTTTTTATCAAAATTCAAATATCTTAAAATATTTGTTGTGGCACTTGGTAAAGGAGAGTTGACTAAAGGAAAAAACAGGCTCGAGTTTTTGTAGCTACCAATTATCCATTTCTTGTTTATTTTTGAACCGGTCAAATAATCGTTTCTCAGAGCACGGGTTTCACGTTGGGCGGTCCTCTCGGTCCAGTGTCCTCCACAGTCGTCAATTTTTCTGAGCCCGTATTAATTGAGTTATGCGAATAAATTTTCCTAAAATATTACTCTTATAGAGTTGTGCTTTATTCGTCTTGGTGCAATGATATTCAAATATCTCACTATTGTTGGTTAAACAACAAACAATAGCATGTAAACGAGACTCACCAAATGGACAAGGCATCCACTGAAATCTCAGCATTCTTGAGGTACCCTGCGATTAGTATTAATGCCATGAAGTACCATATCTCCAAGCTGCAAGGAAAATAATTTTAGAACTTTTTAGCACATAAATACTCGTGTGAAATTAAAATAATTTAATATTGTATTTTTAAAACAGACCGAAAGATAATCCAAATTTCTTCACTTTTTATCTGACCAAGTCTATCAGTCAAAATGGTGATTATATATAACAATATTC
>SOPF01027370.1:50078-86989 GCA_012979155.1 Hypericum perforatum
AATGTACACCATTTGGGCCACCACTATGAGCCACCACGAGCCATTCAGCACCAACGCGGCCCCAACAAGTCCCCATCCGAGCTTCAGCATCAGCAGCCAGCTAAAAACCGTGTGCAGGACAAGAACCACCGCGGCAATCAAAGCCATTACCATCATCTTACCCTGAGACTGTAAGAACTTGGCCATTGGAAAGTTAAACGCATAGGCAAACAGCTGGGGGATCATCCATATTGCGAAGGTCCCCGCGGCTTTCGAGATGGCCGCGGTCTGGCCTATGAGCAGTAGGAGTGGCCAGGCGAAGATGTAGAGCAGGGACAGGATTAGTGAAGTTGTTGTTAGTATCACCCATGATCTCTGCATATAGACTCCAAGCATGTCTAGTTGCCCTGCACCGTATGCTTGTCCACATAGTGTCTCAAGGGCACTTCCCATGCCAAGCTGTAATAGTGCGAGATTATTTTTGAATGATAGAGAATTAATCTACGATCATTCAGTCGTCTAAATATCGGAAATTATAATCAAATTGTTGTGACATTATTTGATTATAATTCATTATTAGGATTTAGTATATCATTCGTCACATGTCATCTAACCGGAATATATGGATAACTACAATAGTTATGCTACTATTTTTGCCAATATAACGATTTCGAGAGCATAACGTTCATAGAGTATACAATTAACGACCGGAGCACATGAGTAGGTGTACTATTGTGGCCGTGTGATTTATTTTCTTATTGAAACAATACAAATATCCTAATTCGGGAAGGACTTTTATCCAGTCAATTCGTAGCACATGCCTCGAGCAGGCAAACAATTAATAAATACGGATGACTTTTCGATGTAACCCGGTCTCCCAAAACTGAGATATGTGTGTATTTAAATTTAGAAACAACGTTGGTTGTTGAGATTTACCTTATCTTAGTTGCAAAAACAGTGAAGGGAAAATTATAATATTCATTGGCTCAAGATTTTGATATCAAATAAAATTTATAACATAATATTATAGTGAGATTAATTTACTTAGTCGTTTTTAAATTGAAAATATGATGAAATTGTTTTTAATCGTAAAAATATTGGTTAATTGATGTTGGTTTTTTCAAATATCTAACTTCAATCTCAATTAGTAGTTACATTATATCTGGACACTACATAATATAAACTAAGAACATAAAATTGCTAAACTTACTACCATGGACTTGAACATCAAAATGAAACGGGGATTGAAGTGTTACCATGATGCCGAAGGAGAAGCCGGCGATGACAGAGTTCTCGACGGAGAAGGCCGCGAGGGCGATGGTGCTGACGTGTCCAGAGAAGGTCTGGGTGATGGCTCCGAGGGAGTACTGGGACACGGAGGTGAAGATGGCCGGGCCGGCGAGGATCCACAGCGTCTTCAACTCTCTGTAGAACTCCCGGGAGAAGTCTCCGATGCCCTTTATCGGAGGGATGTCATAGGCTAAAAGTGCATGCGACGAAGGAGGAGTAACATCGGTCTCCGTTTGGTTTCGGTCGTCTCTAAGAAGTGGCTGGCCGGAGTCCTGCATCTACGTTAAGCTACGAAGAATGGTAGATATGGTTGGAAATTTCTTCTCGTAAATTGCATGGGAGATTTCAGGAACACTTACTTATATATAAATTCAGAAAATAGCTTCCCGGTGTCCAAGATATATTTAGCAAATATTTATGTATTCCTGGTTCAAAAATAGTTTTCTATTTGGAGTACTAAATTAAAATATTAGAGAAAAATACTTTAAGTACTCGTAGAACTAAACGATGTTAACAGGTTAAAGTTTAACTCGGTTAATAATTTTTTATATCACAATGTATTAAAATAATTTTCGAGAAATCAGATAGTAGTTAAAATATCTATTGCCTAAAATATATGGTAGTTTCCAAAGTCAATACATATGGGTGGAGTTCCTACTTAAATTGAGACATGTTTAATTTCATACATGGAAATGTGCACCTTAATCTGTAAAATGTTTATTTTATTATTATTCAAAAGCTTTTTACCCAATTTAGATTTGAACTAATTATCTGAGTATGTGTGAATAGAAAAAAATTGTATTGATTATGCTCGTTTAGTGCGGAAAAAATGTCTTATGCATGTTAATCACAAAAGTTGCGAAATCTGAAATGCTGGGTAAATATAACAGATGTGCACTCACTACATAAAACGGAAGAGCAGCTAGAAGTACAACTAGGAGTTTCCCTTCGGCTTTCAAGCCAGAGAGTTTTGCCTGTTTCAAGCGCACAATTATAACACATTGTTTTCGTGTAAGTATAATTTTCTAAAACTGTTAACTATACTCCAATTGACTGTCATGTGTTATATTAATTTTTTCTATATTATTTACTATTATTTCAAATTAGTACTAATAAAAAAATAATGGGTCATTTTCGTTTATAATCAAATTTTTCAATACTAATAATTAATGGAATTCTATATAAAAGGGATAGTCTTTCTACACTATTATTTCCAAAACATCGATATAAAGAATAAAGTCGACTAAATTTCAAGTCTTGACAAATGTATAAAAATTTAACTATAAAAAAAAAATTCGACCAGCTGCTAGTATATGGCATATTCTAGCTAAGTATAAGATACGTTCTAGTACTAAAATATTTAGTTAAATTCTACTAGAAAACAATTTAGTTAACTAAAAGTTGCGGAGTAGTAAACTCGAAGCCTTTCATTGATAGAATATTTTTAATACAATTTGGAACCAAACGACAACAATTAAAAAGAGCAAAAAGACAATGATTTTACGAAGATATATACTATGACATAATCCACCATTGCACCAACAAGTTGCAATTTAGAGATATTGTTGGTTCTAAGAGGTTAATTAACCTCTATATATAGAGGTTGTTCGTGCTTGTCCAAATATCGGCTCCCAAAAGTTGATACGATTATTTCGTTCATGTTATTCCAGTTACGAACTCTACACTCAGAGCAGAGTTAGGTGAGAGGTTTTTGGGACAATTGACTCATAATAATTTTTTTGTTTATAATTACTATATTTTTTATTATATGTTCTCATTAAAATTGAAAATTGACTCTAAAAAATTAAATTTACATACAAATTAAAATTAAATTTTTAAAAAAATAAAAATTGACCTCACTTGTCAAAATTTCTAGCTCCACTCCTGTCTAGAATTCTAATCAAAAGTAAACGAACAATAAGGATTTAGTGTAATCATAATCGAAATCATGATTAAATGAATTGTAAAGCCATTAAAATTAACTCTTAAAGCGTAATATTATTTTACCTGGTGTTCTTCATAGAATTATCACATGTCGTAACATAAAATTTGTCACTGCCCACGTACAATCGAAGCGGGATGATTTCCACTGCCCTAAATGCTCGAAGGGTGCTGAGAAAATTTGTCAAGAAAGAAATTACATAGTTTCTCTTCTCTAGAGTAAAAAAAACGTAGTTTTTTTTCTACTGAGTCATCCTTTTTTCTGTTATTTATCCTCCTGGTTTTTTCTCCAAAAGACTTCAATGGACGTGAGATCTTGGCTTTCGGTCTTTAATGGTGGATATTTTGCGTACATTTTCTTTAATAAATTTACTTATCAGAAAAAGGATGTGAGATCTGCAAAGGACGTGAGTGTCCGATGAATAATCATGGATGTAATCGGAATTTCACTTATAAAGGCCCAACATCAACCTACACAAAGAATATTTGGCCTCGATCGATCCCACTAGCTAGTATTAACCAAAGTTACCAAACGTAGGGAATCCTTAAAGAAAAGAAATCTAATATATCAATTCTCACCGCACATATTCGTTTCGGTTAATATATTGGAAGTTCGCCCAAAAAAAACCCTTTCTGGCTTTTCACATGGTTGCATGCTCGAAACTTTTGCACCTTTCCGAAAAATATAAAAGAAATAGCGTACTCATTCGTATACATTATCTTATAATTAAATTTGACTTCTGGTTGTACACCTAATATCACTAACACGTAACAACTAACAAGACTCATAATAATATGTGTGTTGATCTAAACTTAAATGAGCATTTAATGTGTAGTTTGCTGATCTATCTCTTTAATAAATATTATGGTTTCAAAAATCCAAAATATCAGTGTACCAAACTCTCATCATTTCAAGATAGTATTCTTATTCTACCAATCGAACTACAACATGTTCGCTTACTAGATAAAAGAAAAAATCAGAATTCCAAAAAGATGTCCATCCGGGGACCCAAAACCAGCTATGTTTGTGCGACGAAAACCCAATGCTTTTAAAATTCCGTGGACTACCTTTTTGAATTTGTTTTTATAAAATCAACCCATTCTTTTGTTTGGTTGTGTTTTTTTTAATCAAACCACAAACTAGTATAATCCAAAAACAAATTGTGAAAGTTTTTAAATATTTTTCTCTATCAAACGATGACGGGTGATAATGGTATTGGACTGAAGTAGTTGAATTGGAAATAGTTCGATATTAGGTTTGCATATACACCGTTGGATGCCATAACGGTGCTAGCCATAACTCTCTCTCCGGCTACAGTATCTGCCCAATTAATCGGGCCTCCAAGAATCAATTACAAGCGACAAGTTTTGTCCCCGAGACCCTGAGTTATTAGGTGTACTTGACCTTACATATATTAATAGTGGGTAGATTGCCCGAAAGCTATTCTTTTGGCGTGCGACGAGCAAACAATGTGCATGTATAGTTGGTTCTATAACGTTTTATATAAGATTATTTAGAATTTCAATACAAAATTTAAAATGTTAAAATGTTGGTATCATAAACAAGGTTTTGAGTTTCATAAATATAATGGTATCTCTAGAAGCCCTCCAAATCCAAAAATTAAAAAAATGTAAAAAAAAAATTACACTCAATCTCTACAAGTGCTACTCAACCTGAAAGTAAGATTTTTCCAGATATATCGATCAAATGAGTGCCTAGTAATTCGATTTAGTTTTTTTTTTTGGTAGAAGTGATAACTGTTGCACCCTCATAAGGACAATGTTTTGGTTTATGACCTAACAGTCAAGTGATCACCTTGGACTTTTCCAATTTTGCTCCTGACTTGTAGCTCACCACAAACAATGGTGGTTGATGGTTTTCTTACACTTTTTGGGATAATTTTTAGTTATACTTTTTGTCAAAAAATATTTCATCATATTTGTGAGTGAAATAGTATTCTAAAACATTTCGTGATTAAATCATAATTTAAATAGCTTGACATAATAATCTCAAAATAGAAACTAAACTTGATAAATTTCTTTTTTTAATTAATTTATTTGCTTATGGTTTATCTTTGTACGGCACAAAAATGTGAAAGATTATTATAATCTTGTGCAGAAATTGGTAAGAGTGTCTGAACGAGGCAGACACTTTTCCTAGTTGAAGTCTGAACAAAGTAAAGAAAATATAAGTTAAAACATCATTCTAAAAGTTCTAGCTCCATAATCTAAAAAAAAAAAGATAACAGATAAATCATAAGAACTTAGATGTATTCATGTAAAATTTCACCAATGTTAAAAATATCATAAAATATCATAAAGTTTAGTTATGACTATTTTTTTTAGAAAAGCTATGACTCATTTTTGGTATTGTGTTTTTTACTGAATGGGTGTAATTTTATTTAACTTGAATGTGCACCTTTTTAAGAGAAAAATACACTCTCCCCTAAAAAAAATGAAAATGCACTAAATTTATGTAAAATTATATCGTAAAGTTCATTCATTCAGATCTTAGGAAAGAAATCGTTTCCTGAAAAAAAAAACTGTAGGTGGCAAAGCCCAATAACCTCGAGTCCTACTCCTTAGTCCAGGCCTTACTGTCTAAGCCTGCTACTGTACTGAAGCCCAAACATTTTAGCACTCAGTTCCTTTGAATATGATTTTCAATATATTTATTGGAGATATGTATAACTTTTATACTTCCTTCGTTAGGGAAAGATTTCTTTTACTGCACCAATAAGAATTAATGAGAATATAAATTTATAACGGGTGTATCAAATTCACTTAATTGAAAACTGAAAAAATATATACATTCTCCGACAAGAAAAAATAATTAAGCTCACCAAAAAAAAAAGGTGCAATTTAAAAAAAAATCTTGGAGAAGTCTCGAACTCACGATCCCGATTGGTAGTAGGCTGGCGTAAAATCGCGATATAATTAAGTTGCTTTTTTGATACATAATTAAGTTAAAATATTATAATCATTAGTTTTTTTACTTAATTACCATTTTATTAAAGAAAAAGAAAAGGTTACAAAGGAAAGTTCACGAGCCCATAAAATCCCGCTAGCCAACAGTCCTGGCAGTCAGGAGGGGCAACGATAATAAGCGTACACCAACGACGGAGGCCCGGTGGTGGACGTAGGTGGCCCGGCGCGGAGGCCGGTGGTGGCCAAAGGTGGCCCGGCGCGGTGGCCGGTGGTGGCCGGAGGTGGCCTGACGCGGAGACTGGTGGTGGCCTGAGGTGGCCCAACGCGGAGGCCAGAGGTGGCCAGAGGTGGCCCGGCGCGGAGGCCGGAGGTGGCTGGAGGTGGCCGACGGTGGTCCGATGGGAAAATGCCCGACGAGCACATCAAAAGATGCGCCTCGCCGAGCCCGTTCCTGGGGTGTGCTCGGATCCCGCTGGAGAGCAAAACTCCGGCCGAGATCTGGCTTTGAACGGCCGGCGGCCAAGTGGCCGTGCCGGCGAAGGAGGGCGGCGCCGGCGAAGGGGCAGCCACCATCGGGAGCGCCTCGACGAGGAGGTTCCCGATCTGTGCTCCGATCGGATCGGAGTGACCCGAGGCGATCGGGATCTGAAAAAAGGCCGGTGAAACCGGTGAGGCCGAAAAGAGGGCGGAGAAGTGGCGGCGAGGCCGGCCACTTCGCAAGAAGGTGGGTGCCCCGCCATGGTAACCGGCGGCGGGGCGAGGCCGACGGTCCTCCCGAAATATCTCTTCTTCTTCTTTCTCTCTCTGTTTTTTTTTTATGTCTGATGTTTTGAAAAATTTTGCGACAAATTGATAATCATTAGTTGATCAAATTATTTGTTGGTTATATTGTTCGTAGATAAGAAATTCATACACGAAGTTTCACAGCAAATCGGAGAAGTCACCCACATCATGGCTCGTTAATATTGAGATGAATTTGCCGGTCACCGTAGCATTGAATTCGACGGAAACCAACGTTGCAAAGGATCATTAATTTTAAAAAAAAAAACAACAATGAACCAGAGCATGACAGGTATGGTATCCAGACATAAGTGGATGTTCCAACCTCCGGTTGCGTCACTAGTGACTAATGCGCTATGCACACATGTACGTGCTCGTGCGCATGCGAACACAAGTGAACGTGTTGGATAGTGCGCATCTTTGTACTTGGTTCAATTTTCTTTCTAGGTACTGTTTGTTATCGCTAGTCAACAAATAATTTTTTATATCATGATTGAAAATATCTCGTCGACACCAACTCTCTTTCTCTCTCTCACAGAGGAAGAAAAAAAAAACCAGTGTTTGCCGGGGGTGGGGAGAGGGGGGTCTCTGAGCCTCCTCCTTCCTCCACCATTCACTTCCTTTCTCTTTCCTCTACTGTCCACTCTTTCCTCCTTTCTCCTTCCTCCTTCTGCCAAAAATCTCTCCCTAGTTGAAGCTTTTCTAGGATTTTATACCCTCCTATCTTTTCCTTGCCTCGCCGGTCGCAGTCCTAGCTTCGCCTCTGTCGTCGTTCGCCCTACTCACCGTCGACCTCCTCCCCTGATGGACTGTAACTATTATAGTTATTATGCTTTCTGGCTTTTGTTTTTATGTTAGTTTGTTGTTCTGAGATTCTCTTGTTTGGTAATCTCGTTGTTTGTTGGCTTTGTTCCTGTTGTTTTTGCTTGGATCTATGTTGATCGGATCTGAGATCCTCTCGGATCTCGATGCTTGTCCATTGCTTGTAGGTGGAGAATCTTGCCTCGGCCGATTTACATCGGCCTTGACAATCTACTGAGTTTCTACTCAGTTGTCCTCTCGACTTTGTCTTGAGATTAATTACCGAATCTTATTTCGGTAGAACCCCGCCTCGATCGATGACCTTTGTGTCTGTTCGATCGCCCTTCGTTCCCCTCCTGTGCCACCTTGCACTCGTCGGACCGGCTTCGATTTCTGTTTGATATGTTTGTACTTTATTTGTATATGTTGTAACCCGTTTATCAATATATACTATGCGCCACTTTATCCTAAAAACACAAAGAATTTTTTATCATATATTAAAAAAATTGTTGTTTCGATCGATATAGTACCAAAAAAATTGGGGCCCACCAGCCAGAACAAGTAGAACAAGGAAAGGGGGCTCCAATCCGGATGGGCTCCTCCGCCATGATCCGGCCCAAATCTTTCCTCAACAAAGGTGTAGTCTTTTGTTTCCTTTAGCCTCCCTTTGTTTATTTCATCATGAAAAATATAAATCATAGTTTAGTAGAAAATATTGCATGTGTTGAATTCTATTCGCTGGATATTGGTGTGTATTTGTAATTGTCTAGTACGTAGTTGACTTGTGGACTAGAGATAGATGGAAACTATTTTCCGGGTTCCAACAAACATCGTGAAAAGTAATCAATTTTTAGTGGAAATCATTTTCTTATGGAAATTGTTGAGAGCTTGGATGGTTCCTTGGGAGGTGTATAGTTTGAGACTTTATGTCTAGTATGTAATTGAGTTATGGACTAGAGATAGATGGTGACATTTCTTAGGACTTTTTGTCGGATAAACATTTGTTATTTAGAGTCAAGCATTGTCGGGTCTTTATTTTTGGGGTGAGTATTGAGTTTTCTTTATATTCAATGGAACTTCTGTATTATCTTCACACCCAGGGAGAACTTGATCATTTACTCTATCGCGTACATGGATGGTAGCCGAGGTCGGAGATTCGTGGCTCATAGACTGAGCTTTATGGAAATGGTAGTCCATTATGGAGATTTTAACGAGCCACATTATAGGAAGAATGCATTTGATGCCGGGGAAGATGGATTAGGGGAAGAATGCTCGTTCTCTTAAGAGAGTATGCACCTCTACTTTCATTTTCGTGCCTTATGATTCTCTCTATTCACATGTCTAAAATATGTCTTACACTAACCGAGCTCTCATGTTCTAGGGTTGTGATTGTCTGGACTATATCAAGTACTTCGATGCACACTTCACCAATTTCACAGGTGGTGTTGAGACAATTGAAAAATGTGTCTGGTTGCATTAAGAGGATCACGGGATCTTATAAAAATATTAGGATAGTCATTGGCTCCCATCCCATTTGCCTTCAAGACCAACAAACTCGACCATTTGATTATGCAGCCATACGGGTGCTTCAATTATTTGCCTAGTGTGTACATACCGCCTATAGCGTATGCGAGATGGATCTCAAGGAGAATGGCGATGTGGTCGCATCCAAAGGCATCCAGAATAGGATAGTAGCTAAGCTCTGATTCATTGGATCCATGGTTGCCTCTCTACATTTGGCTGATTTCCTTCCGTCGTTTATCATTTAGATCAACTATCTAATTATCTAATTGCTTGTCTGATATATATCATGTCTTTGTCTTTAAAGTATCTTTATGTAGCAGACATTTTCCGATTTATATATCTTAATTCAATGCATAGTACTACCAACGTGTGACGCATTGTCCTAATTTGGAATCTGCATTTATTTTAATTTATTTATCAATAAGTTCGGGTGTGATGGATGTTTGTCGGAATGTTATTGGTATTTTCGTGAATATTATAGAATAATGCAAACAACGAAGCTGTTTGCTTTTAGATTTTGTCGAGATACAATTAATTGTATTTTGCTTTTTGCTTTTCTTAATAAAGTATTTTACTTAACGAAAAAATCGACATGTAAGTTTCAATGGCCGATGAATTATTGTTTCTCTGCAACATAGCAGATATTTTCAATGTTGTAATTCAATGATAAGATTCTCTCTTGGTCTAATTTTTTACATGTTAACCAACCCTTGTATACTAGGGCGGGCTATTAGAGAAGTGGCAGTTAAATATCTAAGAACAATAAAATACTTAATAATCTCCTAAATAATTATTAAAAATGTAAATAAAAGTCTTAACAGGCTAAATCCGAAATAACAAATACTTAATTCAGATAGTTACAAATTTGTTCCTACACGTTAAGTTTTGCTTTTTTTTTGTCAGGCAAACGCGTGCATAAACAAGTAGATAAACAAATTTTCAGCTAATATCTCACAAAAAAACACCTAACTAAATTAATCAGGTAAATATACAAGTATAATACTTCCATTATCTGCTGTAATTCGATATTATGTAATTAAAATGTACAACCTTGATGGTAATACTCTTTAACAACGCAAGAGAAAAAAAAACTTCACCACAACTAAAACATTTTAACGTTTAAAAAAAAGAGAAAAAAATGTTTTATGACTCCATAAGTTCGTCAATAATTTGAATTATTTCAACTGGGTCAAAAAATAGAGAAAAGGTGTCATAAAAAATCAATTACCAAAAACAATTGTAAAAGGAACACTTACCAAAAACAATTCTAAAAGGAACACTTACCAAAAACAATTGTAAAAGGAACATGTATATCAGTATATGTGGGAGTGGATTTCGCCCGATGTGGATAAAAGTTACCCCTATTTATAGAAATTGTCAAATTATAAATTTGATTATGCATACAGAAAAAGAAGCACGCGTAAATATTTTTGGATAAAAGGTCTTCGAATATAACTTAAAAAGTAAAAAAACGCACAAATTCTTCCCCAAGTCAATCCACCGATCTTCCTAGCAACTACCCCACAACAACCGTAACGCCACTCGACGGTTTCTTCCCTTCTTCCCTCTCCACGATCATATCTAATCTCCAACTTATATTTAAATTAAGAATAAATTACTCTCTAGTCCCTGGACTTAACATAATTCTCCTATCGGATCTCTCTTTTCTCATAAATGAGTAATTCATCCTTATTTTATTTAAAAATATTTGTTTAGGATCCCCACCGACCAAATCAGCCTCTCTTTTTTAAAATTTTTGTCATGTGAAATGTCTATTTTACCCTTCACAAAAAGACAAATTTCATCTTATTTTTGTCTTTTTGTGAAAGGTAAAATAGTCATTTTACATGACAAAAAATGAAAAAATGGGTGCTAAAGTCAACCAGTCATCCGAGACCAATATTTTTTCAAAATACAAGGATGGCTAAATACTTTATGAGAAAGAAAGGACCCGATAGTATAATTCGATTAAGATCTAGAACTAGGGGGTAAATAGCCCTTAAATTAATCCATCTAAACTTAAATTAATTTTCCCAAACTTAAAATATATCCGAAACACACAAACATTCGACCAAGGAATGAATTGACTTAGAACCAACCCAACAAAAGACCACTTAAAGTAAACTAGTCCATTTTCTTCCTTGTCTCCTACTTTTCCCCTTCCACGTACTTGATTGACCCTAAGAAACGATCGGTCGCCTGGTTTCATGGCGTCCGCGGCGACGACAGGGGGGAACGATCAGAAGCGGATAGAGGAGGAGTTGACCGACGCGGTGATCCTCGGGGAGCGGTTACGATCGTTCGCGGAGGAGGCTAGCTCGTTTAAATTAGAGTGCGCCGCCGTCTCCAAGCTCGCCGAGCGGCTCCTCGAGCGGCTCCGCGCGCTGGTCCGCTTCGCCGCCAACGCTCCCCAGCCGCTCTACGACCGCCCCGTCCGCAGGATCCTCGCCGAGGTTTGTAAGAACCTCGACCGCGCCGCCTCTCTTGCGCGCAAGTGCCGTCGCCGGAGCGTCCTCCGCCGCGTCGTCACCATCATCGGCGCCGCCGACTTTCGGAAGGTCACGTTTCTCCTCGAGGCCTCAGTCGGCGACCTGGCCTGGCTCCAAAGCGTTCTGGACAACTCCGGCGAGGGTACCGGCGTGGTTCTGACGCTGCCTCCGATTGCGAGCAATGACCCAATTTTGGCGTGGGTTTGGTCCTCGATCGCGTCGATTTTGATTGGCCCAGGGCCGGAGAAAATCGAGGCGGCCGCCCAGCTGGCGTCCCTGGCTCAGGACAATGACCGGAACAAGCAGATCATCGTGGAGGAGGGCGGTGTGGCGCCGCTTCTTCGGCTTCTCAAGGAGGCACCCGAGGCGCAAATCGGGGGCGTCACAGCGCTCTTCCACGTATGCAACGAGCGAGAGCGGGTGGAGGCGGTCGTGAAGGAGGCCGGGGTCCCGCTCATTGTAAAGGCGCTCTCAGACTCCCCGATGAAGGTGCAAACATGGCTGGCCAAGCTCGTGGCGAGGATGTCCGAGAATGATCCCGTCGCGCAGGAGGATTTTGCTCGGGAGAATGCTATCCGCCCACTCGTCACGCTCTTGTCCTTCGAGATCAACGAGGACGGTCATAATCATAATCACTCGGGCAGTAATGGTAAGCATCAGAGCTTGCATTCCATTGTACAGATTAATAGGGAGGTAGAGAGGAGCATTGGTAGTAGACCTTTTGTTAATTCGTTCTCTAGCTTCCATTCCGACGGGGGGAGTAGCAAGGGTGGGAGGGATAGGCGGGAGAGGGAGGTCGAGCTGCCCGAGGTGAAGTTGGAAATGAAGATTAGTTGCGCAGAGGCGTTGTGGAGGCTTGCTAGAGGGAGTGTTTTGAATAGTAAGAGAATCGCGGAGACCAAGGGGCTGCTTTGCCTGGCGAAGTTGGTCGAGAAGGAAGACGGGGAGTTGGGGTACAATTGTTTGATGACTTTGAAAGAGATTGCTGCTGCGGCCGAATCAAATTCCGATCTTAGGCGTGCAGCTTTTAGGACCAATTCGCCTGCTGCAAAGGCAGTGGTTGATCAGCTCTTGAGGGTGATAAATGAGTCGGAAAATCCGTTGTTTTTAGTTCCAGCCATAAAAGCGATTGGCTCGTTGGCAAGGACTTTTCCCGCAAGGGAGACTCGGGTAATTGGACCTTTGGTCTCCAAGCTTGGCAATAGGAACCTGGAAGTGGCGACTGAAGCTGCAATTGCTCTCGGGCAGTTTGTTTCTCCAGAGAATTTTCTTTGTGAGGCACATTCGAAGACGATAATCAAGTTCAACGGCATTCCGCCCTTGATGAAACTGCTGAGAGAAAACGAACGGGGACAGTTGCATGGGCTGTTTCTTCTTTGTTACTTGGCAGTGCACGCCGGCAACAACGAGGCCTTAGAACAAGCTCGAGTGCTGACAGCCCTCGAAGGGGTGGACCGGACATTGCTTGCGGCACGTCCAGATTTGCGGGAGCTGGTAAACAAGGCTATATATCACATCAATCTGTACCACGCTGGACCTCATTCCCAAAGGTTCTCATTCGTGCCTTGAACTGAAATATCGATCTCTACTGATTTCGGGTTATTGGTTTGCTGTTAATAATAGGTGGAGGATTGCTATATTGTAGAAACTAGGTATTATACATGGTAGTTTAATTTTGTGACGAGAAGAAATTTAACATTGTGGGTCAAGAGTCAACGACCCGGAAGATTGCATGATATTGTCTTAAGGATAACAATTCTCTTGCCTTTTCACTTCCTTCTCTTGCACACTTCCATCTTTATTATTTGAAAATTGATGAAAAGATTAGCGACTACAAAAGTACTCTATTGTTTCGGGAAAACTCGCCAGTTTTGTGAGGCAAATTATTGGTGATGTCACAGAAATCATCTTCAGGTCGTTGGTTTCTATTAATTGGACGGACTGTCGTCGGAAAATCTGAAAAATAATGACGTCATTAACCATATTCCCCTCCTTAGTAGGAAGCATGTTATAACTTCACACCGAATGAAAGATCGAAAAATCTGGCTTCATAAGCAGAATCCACATTACATTCCAAGATGGCTATTGTATTGTGGCTTTTGATTTACGTATGAAGCATCTCCAGAGCTCGTGGGCCTGCTGGGCCTTCGAGAAATCAGAACGTGAGATTGGGCTTTGGAAGTTCCGCTGTATTTACTATATAAACACGGCCCGTTTTAGCATCACCAATTCCAATAACTGCTCCCCAAGTAATAAAAATACATTCGACCAAAAAAAAAAGTAATAAAAATACACAAAGCATAAAAAGGTTTATTTAAAAGGATAAAAGTAATGAATGACCGATACCGCAACATAACACGATCAATGGAATAGAGGTGACTGAATGATCAAGGGAAAATTTAGAAAAAATCAGTTACGATAGTTCAATTGTATAGAAAAATCGATACGAATTGGTTTGAGTATTAATTAATTTATATTTGGATATTATAGACATATAATAATTAATAAAAAGATCTTTTCTAAAATAGAATATGATATTACCCTAGTCCTCACTAACACGTTATTGTTTGTTGTCCATTGTTTCTCCCACTTCAAGTTCAGAAGGCGAAGCTAATAAATGGAGAAAAAGATGCAAAGTTCCAGGAATCAAAAATCGACAAGCAATCCTTTAATTTTTCAACGACGAAGCGAAGTCGATAACTAATTTCGACGTGTCATGTCAAGGTACAAAGTCAAAGTCGTTCAAAGGAGGGGTTGTCGTAAGCAAACATGATGACTCCAATCTGGTGACAAAATGGCAGTGATTTTACTCGAATCAATTTGAATTCGAGAGGAGTATTAAAAGTTTTAGCCAAAACGATCTGATGCATAGATATTGTCCCGATCCCTTTTTCCCGAGTTCCAAGTCTGAATAATACATTTTTAATTTGATAATACAATAAAAAAAATACCCAAAAATAATTAAAAACTTTTGCATAATTCAGAACAATGCCAAATTAGTTGGTCCATATAAGTTTTAAAGTGTTTTGGGGATGATAAAACTTTTTAATTCGTGTCGGTATCCCGTGATTTTTACCGCACTGGAATTATACAGATTTAAAGGTCATGTTGCGTCTATCTAAAAAATGCATGCATGTTCTCATTTGAATGTAGCATTCAATTCATTGAGGTCTATTTTTGGGCATTTTATTGGAATTCCTGGATTTCCTTGCATGGAATCTCATAAAGGAGTTATGACATTTTCTACTAATTTAAATTTGATGCGATAGATATTTAAAAAGTGACAAAATTATATGTGATAATGTTTTATTCAAATTATATTAATTGAACATATTTGGTAAATATGTGTATACAAGATATTCTTCGCAAAAGTATCCTCAAATCCTATTAAAAAAATCCAACAAAATGCCCAAAAAGTTGTCATATATATTTGTTAATACTCTAAAGACTTTTCTTAGCATTTGGACCACTCAAAATTTGTCATATGGAAAGCGTGATCTCTTCAAAGTGCGATGTTGATAATTTAAACAAGACTTCCAATCATAAGGGCATCTTCTTTTTTACAATTCATTATCAAAACAGTAAAGGCTTGATCTCCCATATCTATCACCGGTGATTGGAAAAATTACAGTGGCAGTTTCTCCGGTGATTCTCATTTCTTAGCACCAGGGTTTTAAAAAACGACCCGGAGGTTGATCCAGATTTTGGTCTGACCTTTGGGTCAGCCAGCCGAGGTGGTTGGGCTGGATTTATTTTTTTTAATTTTTTGCAATATTTTGAATTATATATATAGGTAAATAATTTATATAATAAATTAATAATAACATATAAATATACTAATTTTTATAAAATATATTAAATAAAGTATCTATACAAATAGATAATCTCGAATAAAAGATAAAATTAATAATTTTTTAAAATTTTCCAGGTGAACCGCCCTCGGTCCGACTAAGAATTAGGCGGTCTGATCGGAAATAGGACGGTTTGCCCAAAAAACAGTTTATTGACAAAAATGAACCGTCCATAGAGCCGATTCACGGTCGGACCGCATTTTTTAAAATCCTGCTTAGCACGCACCTACCAATTCCAAACACTACAATAGCCTCTCGGGCTTCCTTCTCATGAGAGAAATAGTCCATCGGACTCTACGCGGTGAGATTGAAAAGTCGTGATGTTGCATAAAATTTTGATATAATTTTATATGTATTTTTTAATTCAATTTGAATCAAATATGAACTATTTTTTCTAATAATAATAAACATCAAGATAACACCAGATTTTTGGAGAAGTTTTTGGTCGGAAGGCATGTAGTGGTGGACTTACTGCAGAGCACATATTTTACCAAGACTAAAATATTCTCGTAGAAGTTGAAGCCGCGTATTCCAAATATTCATGTGGTCTCCAATAATACAAGCACTCTGCAACATTAATCAATTATAGATTTTGTCATTAGCATCTAATTGGCCGAACCCTTATCCCTTTCTAACAGATTTGGTGATCTCTTCACGATTAGACCAATTATATGGAGCGTATAAAAAATGTTTAATTGGTTGCAATAGGATGGGATTTAATTTTATATGTATAAGTGGGTTGTCAATTATTGCCCCTTCCCAAATCTCTTGAAACTTAATTATTAATTCTTGAATTTAGATTTTTATTACTCAAATTAAATAGAGATTAGCAGATTTAATAATTATTGGTTATCAATGGACAAATTATTGGCCCCTTCCAAACTTTTTATAGCTAGAAATAGTTGAAGGGTACATTCAACAACATGCATAGGATTCCTAATCTACCAATCCCACTCACTAATTTGCGGGTCCCTTTCTTTACAAGAGAACCTTCCCACTACCCATCCCTTTATTAGCGTCCGAGGTGGGTTGTAGGCTTGGGAGGGAATGACCATGTGAGATGGGACACAAGAGCCACTAATTAACAAAAACTTCCAAATGTTATAAATTTCAAATCAAGAAAGCTTGTACGGACAGGAAATGATATTACATGTTAATTATGAAGATGTTAGACGAATCTCGAATTACTGATATTGAAAATGTAGCTTTCATTCGGACAAATATTACAATGTTATTTGAATAATTTGTGTTGAATTCAAAAGGTTGTCTCCGGTTAGAAGTCTAATATGTGTCTAAATCTTAAAAAGGGAATAGTTTGGGAAAGATAATGTGATATATCAATAGAGCTAAGCCATAAAGAAGCATAGTAACATCACCCATCGTGACACTTTTGTGTTGTCGTCTCTACAGTTTTTCTCCTATTATCGTGTTATGGTTATAATTATCGTTCTTGTTTTACCTATTTTTTTAATATAGCTAATTATATTAAACTCAAATATATTTTTAAATAAATATAAATAAATTAAAATAAATTTTAAAATAACAAAAATAAACAAATTTGGGCCAAAATACAAATATTATATTAAGTAACATGTTGGGCATATTAGCCTCGGAAGTTCAGGATTCCATTTGAAATATTTGTGTATGACTACAGTCAATACATGTATGTTAGCAAATATTTTTTTTTAGACCAAATTATATTTGTTGAGCTTCTTTTATAACATCTGAATTAACATGGCTATTTTATTGTCGTTGAGATGCAACTATGATTCAGTCATTTATAATAACTTTCAAAAAATATGCTCCATATTTCTTGGATTAATCTCAAGAAGTTTTTCTTTTTGAGCTTGATCGAATGTGGTTCTGATTCTAGCTCAAAGTCTTTGTCTTTTTTGATCTTTGTTGATTGCGATATCTTCAATGTTCTATATATAAGAAGATATTAAGTCAATGTATTCTTTAGCACTCTATATTTTTTATGTTGCTTTTTCAGCATTCTTCTTCGGGGACACATGATACTATGAATGAGACAAAAAAAATTACGTATTTGGGGAATTTTGAAGAATATTTCGTTGTATATCAATTGGTTATGGTAATTTTTTTAGAAATATCTTGATGGGTATTGGAAAAAATTAGGTCATGATCTTGGTGAGTTTTGGAAAAAATTTATTTGGTATTGGAAAACATTAGGTTGTGATCTTCGTGGGTCTTAAGAAAATTAAGTTTTGATCTTCGTTGATTTTGGAAAAAATTAAGTTGAGAATTTGATGAGATTGATCTTTTATTTTAAGAGTTTTGAAACAATTTTTACCCACATAAATTCTACAAGAAATTTAAACTATATTAATCAGATTATTGAATACAAAATTATTATTAACAGAAATAAAATTTGTGTGGAATAAATAAATTTGTTTTCAAAATTTTTTTTTTCAAAAATTGTATTAATAATAAAACTATGTGGTTCAATCAAACCAAAAACTACTAAATTTGTATTGGCCACGTGACTTGGATAGGATGCACGCCCCATAATAGATAGTCTCGATCTTTCTTACCCTTGGCTTTCAAAAAGATTTACCTTTCCTTTCCAGTTTGGCAAACCTTTTGGCTACCTTATCGGTTAAGATTGACTAGCGTGTTTCAATACTAGTACGCGAAATTAAAATTTTGCACCTACTCTTAATTACACAGAGTCGATTTCTCGTGCCAATTCGCAGATGACACTTTCCCGGATGCATAAGATATATATAAATTCATGACATATGTAATGTTAGAATATAAATTTATATCACACATATTAAATACAGAAATAAAAAATAGGATTAGGGATACAAATTTCATGACTAGACATAAATTTATGGTTCAATTTTGGGGAAGTATAATATAAGTGTAATTATTTAATTTTTAAAAAATATTGACACAATACCCATTTCATAAACCAGTAAGTCCATTTTTCTTAGGTCAAGTAAATTTTATTAACCTGAGAATACTTCATCGTTTCTAGAGAAACTCAACAAAGAAAGTCTAGAGCAACTAGAGAATTCTTTTGTTCTGTAACATCATGAACTAAGAGATTTTTTAGTCAAATCATGGATATATATATTAATAGATACATAGATAAATAAAAAGGCTAAGGAATTAATGGAGCCGGTAATTCCAATAAGGTGAGAATTTATTTACTTGTCAAACTTGGATTTACTGCCAAGAACAACACCCTAACAAGTTAAAAGCAACACACTTCACAAAAGAGAACTTCCTACGAAACTAAGAAGAAAGAAGATGGAAAAAGTACAAACGTCAAATGAAATCCACAACTAATTAGGTTAACTAAGCCTAGCTAGTTATCTAGCTCGAACCTAAATTAGTAGTAGAATCGTTTAATTATGCCCTTTGAACGTGGCGTATTATAAAGACGGATTCCAAGTCAGGAGGAGTGTTAAAGAACTCCCTAACGCCGGCACCATAGTTGCACTTGGAGGCAGCCTTCCTCTTTCTCGGAGCCGGAGGACAAGTCGTTCGAATCCTAGACTCCTCACCGGTCGGAGTTGTACAAATACTGCCGCCGTTCTCTTCCTCCTCGTCGCCGCCGCCATTAACATCAAGCTCTTTCTCACTTTCTTTACCAAGTGGCTTCGTGTACACCGGCTTCAACGGAGCTCGTAGAGGGACTCCGTCTAGATCGGTCAGATGACGGGGCGTTACATTACTCGAAAAACCCATATCTTTTGGGTTTGAAGGGGTTAGTGAGAAGCTTCGGGTAATAATATAAATTGGAATAAGGGAATAAAGGGGCTTAACTGTGACGGAATAAAGATGGGTTTCTTTTGGTTTCCGCTTTTCTTTTCTTTTTTTTTTGTTTTTTTTTGTGCGCGGAGAGAATCGGATGAGAAGGTATAGTGGGAAAGTGATAGAGGAAAGGAAGGAGAAGCTGCGAGAGGAAATGGAAATGGAAATGGAAATGGAAAGGTTTTCTCTAGTTTGTTTCTTTGGTGGTCTTTTGAAGAGAGGGAAAAGGGCTAAAATGAACTAACAGGAATTGGAGGAGGACAGGATAAAAAGGAAAGAATTGAAAATGTCTTTCTTTTTGTCGGCTTTGTTACGTAATCATGGCTTTGCATACATATTTCATGTTATAAAGTATGTTCTTCTTAACAAGTTAATTTTGAAACAACAATTATTTAAATTAACTAGAAAATCTTTGTTATAAGTTAATTAGACATGTAATTCATATTTCAAACATTTTAACTGACTCAAACTTAGAATAATAATCCTATTAAGTTTCAATACCATTCATTTAAAAAAAAACAAATATGGTTACAGAAGGGTGGAGAAGAGTCATGTTCAATGTTCCTGTGATCTCCAATCAGATGGAGAGAGAGAGAGAGAGAGAGGAAACTCGTGACATAACTCATAAGCTGGTCCAAGAGGCGGTGGGCGGAAGCTAGCTTTGAGAGTGCCCGTGAAATTAGCTGACCGCGGGCAGGGAGTGCGTGTAAATTGACTCGATGATTTTGGCGCCAAAACTTTAGGCTTCTATCTAGGGATCACCAAAACCAGGGTTGGTTGGTTGGTCTGTACAAAATGTAACAAAATAATAATGTTTGCTGGAAGCATTTATCAAAAATCTTATTCTATTTAAGTCCGACTTAGTATATTAATTAAGTATCCTGATATCATTCATTTGTTTCTCAGAAAAAATTACGAGACCATATGAATTTATATGACAATAATAATAATGAATTGTAGTAGGAAAAAAAGGAACAGTGGCGAACAGCTATCACAATTTACATATTCCATTTCAGTATAAAATAGTGAAGAGCAGTCTGGTCTGTCTGTGTCTATGCTGACATCATTTTTTCAGGGTGCTACACGTTGCAAACGTCATTGTCCATCTATTTTGAACTCTATATATTAATAGATATGGTTAAGTTCAACTAGCTATTATGTTATTTTTCCGATTATTAATTGGTTATGACTTTATTTTTTCACTGTGTTTTGCCAAAAATTTGTAAATATGACTAATGAAGTTTAAATAAAAAATTGAAATAACTTGAATTTTGCACATCAAAACAAAAAATTATAAGATACTCAAAAAATATACAAAAACTATATAGTGCCAAGATAAACTTTATCTTACTATATATTTCATCCTTATCCACATTCAGTTTGGAGTTATTTTATTTAAACTATACTTGGCCGTGACAGCCGATGGAGCATTTGGAATTACTTGGGACCTGTCTTCCCTTTTCTTTTTTCACTCCTCCACGAATACATAATTCTTCATCATTCCAAGAAAAATTGAACAATTGTCACTGAAAAACAAAGCTACAAAAATATTTCTTAAAAAATGTAAAATCATATATCACATAAATTTGTTTGTATAAATAACATGTTTTGAACTTGGAGGCTGGTGACAATTTATAGACGTCCCCTTCGCCATATCATTTTCTGAATCAGGAGCTGGAGCTGGTTGTCTGAATTCCAACTCCTTAAGTTTCAGTATTATCATCCATCAATCATTATTATGAGCTTGGTTCGGAAGTTAGAAAATTTCCATGCTCTCGTCTATTATTATCTCTCTCTATCTCTATCTCTGTGGTTTCTGTGTGTTGGTAGGATCGAGGACATTAATTGGATTTTTATGATGTCAGCAGCTAGTTTTTTTAATAGACATGTTCATAAAAAATAACGTCAAGCATGCAATTTTATATAATGTGTACTTTTTATTTTATATATTATTCGTAAGGGACATTGAATTTTTGTCCCTTCATGTGTACGTATATTATCATCCCTGGACATGTTATTGACTTGATTGCCTGGAGAAACAGTATTTGCGCCAATTGTGGCAATATTTCTGAGTTTTTCTTGATGTTGCATTTCAAATTTTATCCAAAAGCCGCACTGCTAATTTGGCGATGAACCCTAAATCTTTAAACCTATGGTTCATTTCAACTAAAGATATAATACGTATAAAAAATTAATACATTACAAGTGTAAAAATTTATGGATTGAATTAGCCGAGTAGATTTGTCACGTAGTTGACTATCAGATGTGTCAATTAGTTAACTAATTACTAACGAGAGATTGTTATTCTTTAGTAAAGATATTTAAAATTTTGTCACAATTAACATAACAAATTCAACTCAATCGTATATAAATTAGTTGGTCAAATAAACACACCATAATGGTAATGGACCAACTTTGAGCTGTCGTCTATAGCAGCAATAAGATGGAAAAGCAATATTTAAGCAAGTGTACTTCAAAGTGGTCTTGAATACAGAGTTAAGAAAAAAAGGTTAAGGAGATAGAGCCCAAGAATATGATACAAATTTTTTTTAAAAAAAAGACAGAAACTTAGAAACCACAGTGGTTTACATCCGAGAATAGCCCCTGTTGTCTTCATATTGCTCCATGAACTCGTCGTTGAACTTCTTGAAACTGGCCACGATCCCCGGCATTTCTTCCTCAGCGGGCAAGATGGTCGTCCTCAGGTGGAACATGCTGCAGCAAAAGCAAACCCGTTAGAGACCTGGTGTCCGGGTGGGTTTGGTCACTCGTCATGTCCGAACACATCGAACATTGCTTACCCTTCTTTCTGTCCGAAACCTGAACCGGGGACGGTCGAGATGCCGGTTGCTTCAAGAAGCTTGAGACAGTAGAACACATCAGGGACTTTTCCGGCCTTCTTCGCAGCTTCTATTGCTTTAGGTGGCAACCGTATTTGAGGAAATGAGTACATGGCACCTATGGTATCCGCAACATTAGAAACGCTCATTGGAAAGTTCGAGGAGCGAACAAGCACCAATCGAGGCTCGTAGACGAGAAAAAAAGGGGCGTACCTTCTGTGAAGTTGCAGACCACATTCCTGCAGCTGTTGAATCCATCGGTCATCATCCTCGCTCTTCTTCGGAGAGACTCGAGGATACCTTTGCTGCATTATAGTATATTTGTTTAGAATTGTTAAACACTGATTACCCCAACTCCCTTTGATCTCACTACGAATTGCCATTTGAAATGCTACCATGCATACCTTTCCCTCGTATACTGCTCGTATGATATATCTCCAGGTTTTGGTGGATTGACCATCAAACCCATCTACGTAAACCACGAGACGACTGCGTGAGATACGACATTTAGAAAAACAACAAACGGGTTCCGTCAACTTACGAAGATCTGTGCTGGAACATTGGGGCTGAGTGATACGGATGCAACCTTGTAAATCTCGTCAACCGTCTGCAGATGAATCACAGCAAAAGAAGTTGGACAGTGAACAAGAGAAGTTTGAACAACCTTCGTAAATCTCGTCAAACCTTGGGGGGGATATTTGTCATCTCAAGATATCCACCTCGCTGTCCACATTCGCCCCAATAACCTTTCGAAACGGTGTGGAAAGAAACAAGCTGAACTTCCTTACTGTAGGGTAATCCCATATCCATCAAAACCTTCAATTCAATGATATAATTTAGGACAGCAAATGACTTAAAAACTGGAAATTGAATAGGTCGATTTACACGCACGAAATAATTTACCTTCTTTGAACTGATGAAAGGGCGCTCGTCCTGGTATATGTTCTGCTGGTAAACTTCATCTCCCAAGAGTGCCAACTTCTCTTGGTGACAGAAACGCAATATCTCCCTCAAGTTAGCCGCACTGAGACACTGACCGGTCGGGTTTCCCGGGTTGATGATCACCATGGCTTTGGTCTGATAACATTCAAGCATAAAAGAATATCAGCCAGAAGTTCTAAGAATAAAATGTAAATGATCAAAGCATACTGACAGTTATTCCTCTCGAGCGAGCATCCGCTACTGCTTTCCTCAGGTCATTAGCATCAAGGCCCCAGTTTGCAGTCTCTTCCAGGTAATATGGAACGAGGGAACCGCCAAATAAAGATATAGCTGCTGAATAAAGCGGATATTGAGGCACCGGGACAAGAACCTACCAACCAAGATGTGAAGATCAGCACAAATATAGGGAACAGATACATTAATATGGGAACAGAAGCAGTATGATGACTTACCCCGTCACCTTCGCCTCTAATGACAGTGTTCAGGATCTGCATCACACCTTTGCTAGCTCCATCAGTCAGAAATATGAGCTCGGGGTCACTGCATTTAAGCCAGATTGAAGAAGATTTCGTCAGCTAACAAATATCGGGAAGGAAAGGATGTGAAATGCAGATGCTTGCCTAGGGTAGCCATCACGCCTTTGAATGAAGTCGGCAACCTCCTGCCTGATCCCCGGAACACCTCGGGAATCACTGTATGCCCCTGAATTCGTGAAGATAACACATGAACTTACGTTACTGAGCTTTCACCATCTCGGAGGATTCGGAAATACAGAATAAATTGGAAGTCAAAAAGATACCTAGACCACCAGAAGTCATTGCAAGGTAATGCTTAGCCTTTGCAATTGCGTCTGCGGGGAAGAACATTCCTACATTAGGATCATCGAGCAGAAACGGAGCTTGGCAGAGAGCAACAACCTGCAGAAGAATATGCGATTTCTTAACTCTGTGCTTGTATTAATAGAATAAGCAGAGAACTTCGAGAGAAGGCTTCGAAGAAGCATTACAGGAGAAAGAAAGCCCTGAAACTCGATGCTGATGCAATACCTGGCGAGGGAATGTCAATGGCTTCTGCCCAAGAGCGTGCGGATTACCAACATTGGTGAAAATAATCTATGCACATAAAATAGATCCAGTGAGAAACGACGCAACAATACACTGCACAAAATTTGAGCGCGAGACAATCTTTAAAATGGTCAAAGCAGCATGTTTCTAATCTTCCCAAATGGTTCTTTTTATGAAAAAACCATGAAAAATGATTGAACTGCATAAGTATTCTACCAGGTTCAGGACACAAACATAAAGCACAAAAGATATGTTGTTACAACCACCATTACGAGAGGGAATCAAATCAAACCGAGGAGTCGTACCTTCTTCCCTTCTTTCTGGAGCTCGGAGGCACGAAGGTAGAGCTCTCCTCTGACAGCATATTGGACCTTCTTAACATTTTCGTTTATAACTTCATAGTCTAATGCTCCAGGTGCCATGTCTCCTGAACTACTCCTTCACAGAGATCGAAAACAGCCGAACAGCCAATTAACACGAACCTGATAGCGTCAAGGCAACAGGTATCACCCGAAAAGCCCACTATAACCGAAAGGAAAAGTACGATTACAGAGACACCGGTTCGTAAAGTAGAGAACAAATTCATCTCATTCAATCCCCACGACACCATCAAAGGGTACGTACACTAAAAAAAACTGATCCTCAAACAAGATGAACAATACTCAAGTCATCAACTTTCGCGCTGCAAAAAATCTGTCTAATCAACAAAAGACAGAATGGTAAAAAACCACGATGATACAAGTTGGTCCGAGTAATAAGAGACTTGACTACTTGAAAGCAGTTTCTGACATTGCTCGACTCTCAAAGATTCAACAAAAAAGGGAAAATCAGAGCTAAAATTCTGAAGCAAACAAGCAATTACCAAAATTTCTGTAATAAAAAAATGTGATTGACCCAATTGCACCGACAAGATCATTTAGAGGACTACTACCTACCCATTTCACAAACTTCAAAAAGAACCACCATTAACAATTTTAATGTGGAATTCAGTATAGAAAGGTAGGTTATTACCTCTTTGTGAAGTGAGTGAGGAATGAGTAACGCCCCCCCCAAATGGAAGGACAATTCACTTCTCTTCACGTGAAAATATGGAAATGGAGACAAGTGGACAGAGAAGCACAAGTTCTTTAAAGCCCACAGAACTTGTAATATTATTATACTACTTCAGTTTGAGTTGTTGCCTTAATTTCTTCTCTCTGTCTCTAAACTATATTTTTTTATTAAAATTTTATTATCTGGTTTCTGGGTTTTGTCTTTTCGGGTGGGGGCAGCAATAATATGTGGCACCACAGCCACTCAGTTTTGGTAAGATCACTTTTGGATTTATTATAAATTGTAAAAAATAAAATAATATTTAGTTTATTATTAATATTATTTCAGATTCATGGTTTCCAAGAGAAGAGCAGGAGGAACTCAGAACATTTTAGTTTGGATAGAACAAGTGCCTCACATGGTTGGTATTTGTTTGTTTTTTTAATTATTATTATTATTATTATTATTTGGGAGGTTTATAATTCTTTAGAAGGGCAAAGGAGAGGATAAAGTTGTCGATGCTACAGGTGTGGTGGAGCTTCAAACGACTTCAGCTCTTGGTTGATATTGGACATTGTGAAGGGGCCATATATCCTTTTCGATTATCAAATTATGCATTTTCTCTAGTCTCTATCAATGTTGATTGTTGAAGCGATCAATTCACATTAAATTTTGTTGAATTTTTCCTAAAATCTTTGTTTTCACCGTGTTCTATTGCCCCTCTGCAAAATGCTCTCGTTCAGTGTAAATTATTTGTCCAAATAGTTTATAAAAACCATTATTACAAAGTTTACATTTTAGGTCAGAGTTCTCCCTTAATGCCTCACATCAAACATCTAGTTATAATCATTTGGGGGCTTCCATAAGTCGTAACGAACTTTTCCATTTTAAAGATGACGTCCAATAAAATCACCACTTCTAGATTATACCATTGTCAGCACCGGTCGATTTTTTGAATCTATCATATTTAGCGTTAGTTGTCGAATACTATTGAATCATGTTTTAATAATGATTTTATCATAGATGTCATGTAGTCTCTACTTGTAAAATTTGAACCAACCCAAATCCGGCCATAAGGTTCTCACAGAAAAAATAGAAAAAGCACTAACCACTAACAAGCAGATCCTCAACTATGGATTTTTCTTAGGGCATGTCAAGAGTTAAGTTCATCAGGAGCTCTAATCATTCTCATTAAATCCGGAGCGCAGAGGCTATTGGACCAGCGAGATGGACTACTGTTGGATTAACGGCGCTTTTGGGATTTTGGAATTTGACAGTTTGGGGCGATGCTCTATTATTCTATGTTTTTTAGGTACCTCGCTTATACATATCTCTTATTTATGTTTCAAGTATATATTTTAAATTACAGAGAGAATTTTCGGAAAAAGGTCAGATTATCTCATAAGAGTTGCAAAAACATATTGATAGATACCCTCAATTTAAACTAAACTCTTTCCGGTTGAAAGATCGATAGCTAAGTCCCATCTACAGAAAATCAAAGTATTTCATTAATAGAATCAGCTCCAGTCGATAAGAAAGTCATGTTTTTATCCGGAAAAGAGCATTTATGTCTAAAAGAAAACACCAAACTGAGCAAGCATCAAAGCTTAGACTAATTTCATGACCATCAAGTGTACATGATAAAACTTCACAAGGAGTTATATTTGCTTCCTTTCCCTGTTGGAATGTATAAACAACAACAAAATTTTTTGATCCTTATACAAAAACAACACAGATCTTCAGCCATCCTTCAAAAGAAAGGAGGGAAACTCTAGAGATAAACAAACCACCAACATAAGTGTAAATTGTATAGGACTATGGTACATTGTTAAGATATCATATGAAACTAACAAAATCGACTGCGGGAACACCGGAATGAAGCTTGTCTTTGGTCACCTTACATTGTGAGAGATTTTGATGTAGTTTAAAAATCTTTTAAGGGCTTTACCACTGTCAATGGCCTCTCTGGCTCTGTCCAGGGCATCCAAAATATCCTCCGCGCCATCACATCCCAACAGATGATCAACAATTCCAGCATTTAGGACGATCCGATCATATGCCGGTCCTTTTTCCCCACGAAGAGCTGCCAGACCCAGTTCGATATTCTTGGCAACCTGAGATCGAATAAGAAAAACAGATTTTAAGCTGAAATTAAAGAGAAAAGACACAAATTTGGCATCACGCGTCATGATTATGATATAAAAAATTGGGATTGCGATGTTTTCCATATTCACGCTCTTGAGTTATCAAAAGAAAAATGAGATCCATGCTTGTGTTGGTAATCTTGAAGATATTTTCCTAGGGAAGCTCATACCGATCTATCTGTTCTCGGAGTGTCAGTAGGCTCAAAACCATAATCCTTGGCATTAACCTCAACGCTGAAACTGTGTCTTGAAACCCCTGGAAAACAGAAGCACCGGATTTATCCTGACAAATTATGATCTTCGACAAGCCTAAACTTAGGATGGAGTAAAACAACTAACACTTCGTCAAGATACTGAAGAAGTATAGAATAAAAGATGCGTACCATCAACTTCAAAAGCTGAGGCCTCACTCGATGTACGAAAGCCTGCGCAGTAGTTCACAGGAATTCCTTTGGATATATTTGCAGTTCGCACCCTAGTTGTCATTGAGAGGGCCCCTTCCTCACCCTAATGATGGGACCCAGTGTTAGTGAACATAATGATTCCTAAAAATTAAAAATGAAAACCCCATTGTCCAGAATCACGTGTTCCTATCAAATGGTAAATGAATAGCCCCAAGCACCAACCAGTAACATTTGACATTGCAAGGTCTAACCTTCACAACTAAGCCTGAATGAACTCCTCTTCTTTTCATGAGCATCAGAAGTGAGTCCTCGTAACCCCCATGATAAAATCCAGAAACAATTGCTTCCCTTCCCTTGGCCTGCCAACGGATGAGCAGGTTTAGTTGAGGTCAAGTACTCAAACATACAAAGTTGCCTACCGGGAACATAATAGGCAACTTGAAAGAGAATTAACAGAAGTATCCAATTTAACAATTTATATCAAGCATGTAGCGAAGAGAGTACACTTTTTTGGGTTGGGCTAGAATACACATATTCAATTTTTAGATATCTGGGAAGATTATCAGTTCCCATTACTTTTAAGAGGAGAAGAAACTATCCAACACCATTCCTATTATAGAGTTATGCAATCAATACATCAGATCTGATTGTTCTAATCCTGCCCGGGTTACATAATGAGAGAAAATTGAAGAAAATATGACCGGATTAACAATCATCCCATTAAAAAACAATGTCGCTCACCCTCACAAACTGTTGAACTTTTTCTGTGGTTGCCAGAGGAGGACGTTTCTTGATGTGTTCCCTCAACCCAACCAATGAATATCTGGAATAAGATTACACAAATTGGTTCAATGGTCACCACTGACATTTTACCTAGCAAAGAATTGATCATGAGCTTTGAGCTTTGAGCTAGATTCCATACAAAGATGGTCGAGCTTCACGTTGACTGATATAGGCAAATCCAACCCCCTCGTTCTGCAATAGCCGAAACACAAGATTACGATGAAAATGGAGAGGTGAAACTGGATTTGAAAGTTTGAAATACAAGAAAGATTAAAAGAAAATAAGTGAACTGGAAGCAACAAAAACCTCCAGAAGTTCTTTAGCCTGGGAAGGAACCAAACGTGTATTCGCTCCCATAAAATTCAGCATCTGTTCTTCCGTCACACCACCCTGAATGCACAAGCAGCAACCTAGTGTCATATACACAACAATAGCACATCTAACACGTGAAAGCAAACACACCAAGAGATGAACAATTAATAATTAACCTTTGGTGGCATCCAGTCCACTCCATGAAGCAAAGAAGATTCACTATAACAAGCTCTAACTGCAGCAACAAACAACGTGCTCTTGAAAAACCTAGTGTTTCCGTCGTACGGTTCACCATAATGAGTTAGTGATCTAACATCAGCCACAGGAGCAGGACCTAACAGCAAGCTAATATCAAGTCATGATCAGTACGAAAAGGGCCACCCTCAATAATCAAACCACATTCCAAGCTCAAAACTTCTCCAGATTACCACATTCATCATCGAACGCGAGGCAGTAGGCTTTTAACTCCCGATCCGTCTCCCTATTCATCCGCTGCCCAATTAGAAATGCAGCAAGCAGGGCCTCGCTAACGCCACACCCCTCGTCCAAAGGAAGCACATCCCTCAACACACCCTGGACTTCCTCGTACCCCAAGTGCCCACCAGCAAGAATCTCCCTGAGCGCACCAACGAGCCTCATCTCGCACGTCCCGTTACCAGTAAACTGAGGCCCGACCGAGCTCCCAGCTCCCATAATGGACCCCTCGGGGTCAGCCAGGAAAATAACATCCGGCGGAAGTACCCGAGCGAGCAAAGGCCAGAATAGCTCCAGGGCCCGCCTCTCCCCTTCGCTCCATTGCGTGGGCTCGGGGAACGCATTGGCCCTTATCGTCATCCCCGCAAAAAATGCCCCCATTTGGGCTTTCGACACTGGCTCCTCATCTTCTCTAACCTCCCCTCTAGCTGCAAAAACCCGCAAAATCGATCAAAAACCCTAAAATCATCCCCAAAACAATCCTAAATCAACAAAAAAAACCAAAAAACCAGCAAAATCAACCAAAAAGCTCTAAAATAAACAAGAATTAAAGAAACTAACTATAATACTAGAAGCTTACCTGATCTTAAGATGGCGTCGAGGACGGTGAAGGCTTGGTCGTAGTCGAGGGGGCGGGTCTGGGTGGGGCCCGTGCAAACCCTAGCCTGGGCATCGAGGACCGCCTGGTTGGGCCGGGGGAGGCCTGCTGACCGGTAGGTGGAAGAGAGCGAGGGGTTCCGTGTCTCGTAATCCAGCGTGGCGGAACATTTGATCCGACGGCGGAGGTTCCTCGCCGGCGCAGTAGGGAATCGTACGGTTGGGATTTTATGGCGGGAGGCGCCTCGCTGGGTCGGAGCGGTCCAGTGGAGGGGCTCCCGGTTGAAGAAGGCGGTGTTGTTGGTCATGGTCAATTTGGGGGCAAAGGGCAAATATGTCTTTTCACTTTAGCGTTGAGCGACAAATGGTCGGATTGAGGGAAAACGATGGGTAAATGGAGCGGTGGCCCGAGATAAAGCGGCGCCGTTTTAAGATCATCAACCACAGGGAGGGCATGACGCCGCTACCTGCCACGTGGCCCAATAGAACATCGCCGCTACTGGAACGGTCCGATTTAGGCCAAAGTGAAATATTTTTTTTTATATATTTCATAATATTTTTAAGAAGTTCATTCTTCAGTAAAAATCTTCATTCCACTTTTGAATTATTTTATTCAAATGATTAGTTTATATTATTAATAATTTTATACTTTTTATATATATAAATTACTGTTTTACATTTTTTTATTTTGCAAAATCATTATTTTTTTACTTCATAATTAATTTTAATATGTTTAATTGATTAATAATCATATTCGAGTTTCATATAATTAATTATATTAAAAAATGAACATACCTGAGGCGAGGATTATATCATTTTTCCAATCATTTTTTTAGCTCTACTATTTTACATATTTTGGTGAATTTTAGATATCAAGCACTACAAGATAATATCACTAATTAAGGTTGATTCATTCTCCTATGGCTACTTTTAAGCTTGAAATCAATACATCAAAATATTTTGCAACTCAATTGACTAAAAAAAATGTTATAATCTCTCTAATTCTAAAGAACCTACATATCTCACCGTCACTCCAAATCCAATGGCCTGTTCAGTGAGAATACCTACTCGAGAAACCAATCTTGGCTTCTTCCATCTTTGAGGAGGAAGAAATTTGCAGCTAAGAGAAAAACAAAGTACCTTAAATACCGGACAGAGTAGACGAGGAGGGGACGGGAAAGAAGCAAAGGAATCTAAGAAGAAAGAGTGGGGCAGATGTCACGGAGACATCGTTTAACTATGTGAAGAAAAACAAGCTTTTCTTGTAGTTGTGGAGCGAGGAAGACTAGGTGGCTCCGGTAGAAGGTCTGGTCAATTTTACACCAAAGAATTGAGTCGATATGATAAGGGACGTATGACATCGTTTCACAATTTTATCAAGAAAGATTTGCACATCGACATTTCACTTTCACAACTAAAAAATAATGTTTTTAGTTGATGAACAAATTTGATAACAATCGAAAGAGTAAGATTGGCGAGGATTTTTTTTTAACAAAGATCACGATAAAAAAATTATCTTGTCAAAGAAAATTCAAGGCAGCATGGTTTTGATATCAACATTTGGTAACTCCACTTTTAAATATAATGGGAAGGTAATGGAAAATATGAGGCAAATTTATGTGATAAAAATAGCACCTCAGAATTATAGAGTGGAAGTGCACATGTACTTTGATAGGAGCAACGACCATGTAATGGAGAATGGTTCAAAATTGATGTAGCATGCCAAGAAATGTGAGACAGGTGAGAAACTGTGCTAGCTAGTTGCATATTGAGGAGCTGAAATTATTTTTTAAAGGATTATTGTCTTACTGAGAGAGAATGGTGTTGGCTACTTGCAGCAATACAATAGACTAAGATATAAACACTGCCAATAAAATCATTTAATTTCGTCCATATTATATTCATAAGCATCTAATATAATATTGATATATTCTCTCACCAACTCATTGCTTTTTCAAAAATAATTTCAATTCTTCCAGATGTAATTCGCATAATTTTTCTTCCATCTCACACTTCTTCACTATATCGATTTTCCACCATTCTTCATCAATCATCACATAGTTGCTACCATAATCAAAATTTGTATTCTGCTCTTCATATTCTCGGTTTTCATTTTTAAGATTTTCCTAACATACATATATTTGTCTTCTCCTATGCCTTCATCATCCGGAGTTACCAATTGCCACCATTCCACCCCACTTCCCCAAAATTTCCTTTGATAAGTCACAATTTTCCGATCTTGATCATTGTTAAAAGTCTTCTCCTTGCCTTTTTTACTCTTTCGGTTATCGTCAAATTTTTTCTTCAACTTAAAAATATTTTCGTATAGTCGTAAAAATGAAATGTTAGTGTACAATTATTTCTTGATAAACTCATGAATCGACATCATACCTTTTAACGCATCAACTTCGTTCTTTGCTGCAAAATGGATCACCACAACCATCTTGCATGCTAACAACAAATTGAACCATCTACACAATATGATTTACCACTTCCTAAAAATACTATTATTCTTCGAAACAATTTAGTCCAATCTCAAACTCTCAAACCCCAACACCAAACCCCAGGTCCCACCCAAATCGATGCTCCAAATTTCCAAACTGAAAATTCAAAACCAAAACTTTTAGAAGATTCAAACCCGAAATCCCGAAAAGACCAACATTCATTGCACACAATTATTTCAAAACCATAGGATAACAAGTTAGTAGAAAAATAAAATTACCATTGCTGATGATAGTGCAAGTCTTGGGAAGCAGGCACTTTGAATTCATCGGCCTCGAATTTCAATAAACTTGGTATCCACAAACATCCCGATAAGCAAAACTACGCGCAAAGGGAAAAAGAAGCGAAACGTAGCATAGGGGACGTTATTTTTCTAACGAATTGAATTTTTTTGGAATACGTTTGAGTTCGACTGGACTTAAACAATTCGTAATGGTCGGGCCTATTTTTTTTTTTTACCGGCCTAGTTTGTGTATGAGTTGAAACCAGCTGGAGAGTTGGCGAAACAAATAAAAATATAAGGATAAATTATTTTCAAACTTTTTTACTATGCCTAAATCACTATTTTAGTTCTTTCTTGTTTTGAAATCGATGAGTTAGTCCTTTAATTTGTTTATATTGTACTCTAAAACTTTTGTTGTCAGAATTGTTAAAATTATTCGGCATCGGGACATCTATAGGAAAATTAAAAATAAAATGAATTATAAAAAACACGGACCTATAAGTCATATCTCCCGTCTCCGAATTTTTAAGACTCGAATTATACTTGAAAGAAAATGATAAGACAGGTCTATTATTCGAAAAAATTGATAAATATTTGAGTCTAATAGATCTTATCCGAACCATTCACATTGCACAATAAATCCCAAGACATTATTGTAAACTTTTTTAAAATAACATCGAGCATATTATACGTCCCTCTTGATCAGCGACGCTGGTGACGCCACCTGGCCTCCTACTACACCGGCAGCCAGCCAGCCTCGCCGGTACGAGAATGTTTGTTTTGTCTGGACGCCAGACATTTGCCAACTGTACGCAGCAGGTGAAACCAAATCAAAAGCATCCCAGTTCACCTTTACTATTTTACCCCCACCATCTTGTACCCTCTCCTGTCCCCAATAACACTACTCACCGAGGGCAAAATCGTAACTTAAATAACTTACTCCACCTGCGACAAAACCCTCCCTCCTTCACTCTTGGTCATTTCTCTTATTTCAAAAACCCTCCCTCCCATTTGCTTTCTGGGGTTTTAGACCAAAAAATGGCACTCGGAAAGACTCTCTTAACCGTCTCGACGTTGACGATGATGATAATGGTGGTTTTCGCCTTGCCGGTTCGCTATTCTCTTACTCGTAAGTGGAGAAATCTTTAAGCTTTTCCATGTTGGTTTTCTTTTTTCGTTCCTCAAAGCTTGGAACTTTCTCCCATTTGGCTTCAGGTTCACAAGGAGGAAGGAAGCTAGTTGAAGAAGCAGCCACCACTACTACTAATAGTAATAAACAGGTATATATATCCATTTAGGCTTAAATAAGGCTCCCTGAAATGGGTATTTTTAATGTGGCTTAAACAAAATGTAGGGTTTTGAGGCCATGTTTTTGGACAAGAGGGCTTCTTCTTCCTCCTCTAAGGTGGTTGTGGACGTAGAGGATTCAGCAAGGGAAGTTCCAACTGGACCAGACCCTCTTCACCACAACAACAAACCCATCAAGCCATGAAGATGAATGATCAAGAAGAGCTCAAGTGGAGTTTAACCTAATGATGGTGGTTGGAGTTAATTCATTTTTATCAGGCTATTTTTTGTTGGGTTATGGATGGGATGGAACTTGGTTTAGTTAATTAATTAATTATTAGGTTAATTTTTTTGGAACAAAATTAGACGGGTTGCCCTAAACTCGGAGTTTTAGATGGCATTGAATTCTATTACGACCTCAGACAAAATTTTGCCATTCTTAAAAGAGGTGGGAATCGACCGTAAATTTGTTTAGTTTAGTTTTAATTAAGACTGGTTGATTAGCATTTTGTTACTTTTGGGTAGCCAGCCACCAACTGCATCACTGTTGTTTGTGTTTCCAGAAATGAGCAGGCCACAAAAGGGTTCGTTGATGCTTGTCCATTTCAGCTTCCCCGCATAAAGTTTTTGTCTTATTATTTTTTATTTATTAAATTCGCAGGCTCTTCTGCAATTTATGTTGGTTGTTTTAACATTCGATTTAATTAGTTGTATTATCAAATTTGTCTCGACAGAAGTTTGTAGTCGGCTAATGATTAATTAATCTGGGGTGATTTCTATCCGAACGTCATTATATCGAAATTTATAATGGACATCGATCCAATGTAACTATACATTAAAGTTTCATTAAAAAAATATGTTTGGTTAAATAAATCTTAAACAGTAACCAATTTAGCTCGTCAAGAAATGTCCTCGCGCAGTCGCTCTAAAGCAACTGCATGTTTCGTCCAAAATATTCTCAAGGGAACCATGCACACAGCCTTTATTAAGAATAATTGAGTACGAGTTATTTTGAAGAGACTTAACTAATTAATTATTTATTGTCCTCCGAATATTTCATAAGCGTGTTGTGTATAAGCACCCGAGTTTATTCCCTTGATGGCTTGATCTCTGATTTTCGAAAGTACCACTCCCAATATGAGATCCTTCACAGATGACACGTGGACCAAATTTTCGAATCAAGGACTTAAGTTTTCTTTCGAAGCATCATCAACTATTATAGTATAAATTCGAATGAAATAATATTTATTATGACAATTTTTTTAGCACAAATCTTAAAAAAATGTTGAGTCCCCCCAAAAAAAAAAGAAGGTATATTCCCCCTAGTTACTAAATTAAAAAAAAATAAATAAACCGACCCCGTGCGCGTAGAAGTAAATAGTAAATACATATAAAGACTAAAGAATACGGTTTTCGAATTCACACTTGAGTGCTTCACCCCCAAAATTTCAGAAGCCCGCGAAATGGCAGGACCTCTCGCTATCATCTCGACCAAGCAGCTGGCCGTCGTAACCGAGAAACCGTCGCCGCCGGGGACCGGTAACACCAAGTCCTGGCCGGTCAGCTTCTCCCGCTACCTGACCGTTCCTCCTCATCCTGCCGCCACGTGTCCCTCGCTCGTCCCCCTCCCGAACAACCGCTTGTCCCGCCCCAAACCGGGCGTGTGGATCTCCTCCCGCTCCCCGACCGCCTCCCTCTGCCTCCGTCACGATCCCTCCGGCTCCGCCACCGGATCTGTCCTCTCCGTCGTCTTCGAAGACACCGTCCTTGTACGTATTCTTTTACTTCGCGCTTCCTCTTCTTTTCCTTTTTTCCTTTTATATCTATCTATTTTTTACTTCGTTCCGCTTGATTTGATCCCCGAAGAAGTTGATCGGGAGTTCGTTTTAGTAGATAACTTCTATTTTGTACTCCGTTTGTTTGCAACTAACTAACTTCCCGTTTACGAACATTTTGCTAGTTGAGATTTTATTGCACGTGTCAACTATTCGAAAATGTGGAAAATAGTTTCACGCGAGACAAACGGAGCCTTAAGTTTATTAGGCTTTATTCTATCCCTTCGCCATAGCAATTTAGAGTGAAGAAGCATGATGAGAGGCGTCAAATCCATTTGATTTATTCTCGGACCGAGTCGTGTTCTTGAGATTCTGATTCATTTATGTAGAACAAAGTAAGAAAAGTGTGGAAGTTCATATTGATGTATTAGGATGCAAGACCTTATAAATTCTTCTGAGCTCGTGCTCTACTTGAACTCTTTTGCTGTTGTCTATGTTTGGTTGTTGATTGGTTGATTTGTTTAGCTCTGGCTCGGTTATGTAGCGGTTTTTGTTTCATGGCGATAATTTTCTGTACTGCAGGAGGAGCACTATGTTTCAAGGCTGCATTTCTCTTGGCCTCAGGTGTCGTGTGTCTCTGGATTTCCTTCCCGGGGAACCAGAGCTGTAGTAGTGACTTACAAAGATTCTGTTGACGAGGTGCGCCATTTTCTGATGCTGTATGTGATAGGATGTTAGTTGTTGATTAGTGATAGATGGAACTTACAAATAGACACGCTCCTGCTCCATGGCCATATCCTCCATTTCTTTCGACTTGTCTCTCAGTTGCAAGAATGTAACAGTACTGTATCCATTTGCTCTTTTATTTATCCGAGCCTTTATGAGTAACAGTTGTTTGATGTGTTAGTTCTGCTATGCCACTGAATTTTGCCGGGAATGGTTTCAGGAAGTTTGAATGTTGGTCGTAATTATTATCCTATTTTGACGAAAAAAATTTGGGTGGCATGTAGTTACTAATAATTGACAATAGAAAAGAAGAATCTGATTTAGATCAAAGCCTCTCTCCCTGTGCCACTTAAGAAAACTTCCTTGTCTTTCAGTTTTGCATCTTAACTTGAATAGCCGCTACATATTTGTAATTGCACACGTAGCGACATCCAAATCAT